>NTHP01000021.1:2101492-2142214 GCA_003416845.1 Oplegnathus fasciatus
AAAAAACAGAAGAAAAGGGGGCTCTGATACAGAATGAATAATTTAAACAAATGTAAGGCAATTAGAGGCTGTGCAAATAGAATCAGACCCACTTCAATTATCGCTGCAGGACTGGACTAACAGTTCTTAGGGACTGAAGGAAAATTCATTCATTTTGCCATTGAAAGGAGGGATGGGGGATATTGGGCCATGATCTAATATTTTCCATACTTCCTCTTTCACAATACTCTCACAGGACTGCCGCCAAAAATTTGACCATTTTTAGAAACGCAAAAGTGGCACCTGAAACGTACAATAAGCCAATCGGATGCAGTGGCTTAAATTCATTTGCGGTGGCTTTGCCCTCAGAAACCGCACCTCAGCCCTTTGTCGATGACCTTGACTGGACTGTTCACAGTTAATTGCTTAAGTCATGTTTTGGTAAACCTGAACCTCTAATCGCTCTTGCTCACTCTGTCTGGCTCTCTCCGTTTCCACCCCTCCTCTCTGTTTCTGCTTCCCCCTGCCTGTGGCTTCTCGCTCTCTTTCACTCTCCTTCCCCTCTTCAGTTTTTGTGAGTGCTCCCCCACCCTCCCCCATTTCCGCTGGTGCAAGTTGTTGGTAGGAGAGCTCAGCCAAGGGTCACTGGTGTACTCTTGCTAGCTCCGTCCCTGTGCACCTCTTTGCCTCTCTCTTCATCTTTTGCCGCAATCATCCTCAAAGATCTGAGCGATTTCACCCTCAATCACCAGCAGCCCGAGCTACTAAGGACACACACCGTCTTCCTGCTTGAGCGCCACATCATACAGGTGACAAAAGCCCTGATCATTTTTTGGACTAGAATGATACCAAACACCCAGTCTTCTCAAGTATTCACAGGGAGCCACATCAAACCTCTCATGTCAAAGAAAGTAATAGTTGTAGAACTCAAAGACCAAAGTTAGGAGTACATTTTCATGGGAAACCACTTAGAGCCCTTAAGAACTTTAGTGTCAATTCATCCTTGGAGGGGCCAGGTGCTGACACAATGGTCTGGACAGAAAACTGTATGTCCACGTGACAAATATTTTATCAGTTACTGCCCCATATCTGAAATGAGCATGCTGTCCTTGCATTGTTTAAAGATAGCAGACACTAGTGGCAATCTGAAATATGCACTTAAGATAGAGTACTATACTTGGACGGGAAACTCATTGTTGACCGGAAAAAAGGTTGTGTTTTATATAGACTTTGTTATGTACTCATATAAACTCATGTAATGACAAATGTCTGAGTATGACAGAGGGTAAGCCTCAGTCACATGGGAAATGTTAAAAATGTTGCTTTTAATGAGTTTGGTTTAACAAAAAAAGGCTTTCCAAAAAGATGCCACTGTGAGACTTTGGGTAAACACTGTTTGGCTCTGCGGATTATGGTTTCATTTAGTCCGGTCTGTTGCCAGATGGCTGGGGATCACCATATGGGTAAATACAATGAAATCCGGAAAGTTTAGACAGCCACTCAGAGATGTTTAAAGGTCAATTTCATATACTTTTCCAAAACTGACAATTTACCTGAGGCTATCAGAGCTTGTTCTTATGCTGTAAATATCAGCCATCTGGTACACTGAAGAAAATGCTTGCGGAGGAGGAGGAGAGAATAAAGTTTCCTTTCATTTGTGAAATAGAAAGTTTTCATTTCCATAACTGATGTTGATTGCTTAAAAGTCAAAACTAACAGGCCCCATGTCAATGCACGATTTTGGCATAGGCATTTGGATTTGCTTGTTTGGTACATTTTATCCACATATGAGATATTTAGGTTTTTGTTTTTTTTAATAAATGTTTTGGAAAAAAGATCAAAACATCTGCACACTTATCTTATTATCTAAGCTTTCAATCACAAAGACCTTTGTCAGAACATGAGAAATGAAAGATACACACAGAACATACAGGTTACATGCCACAAACACATTTGATCGTTCCTCTCTCCTTGCTTGACCTTCAAATTGTTCTGGTACGCCATCGTGAAGGCCGTTCCAATGCTTTTATTTCTGCTCTGAGGAGCAAGGAGGGATCTCTGAGGAGACATGAGCCAGCATACATGAGTCTTTTACCAAACCGACACACCCTTTTATTGCAAATCTGTTAGCTGATCGACTGATCTGAAACTGCATCGCATCATCACAAAAGAACCACAACTGTCTTCATTCATCAGAAAAGTTTTTGTCTTCATGATCGGTTATTTCCCTTTTTCATCCCTATCATGAATGATATTACGTTCAGGGAGAGGAGAAGAGTCTGTTTCAGCAACAAACACATTTGAATTGTCTACCGTCATTTCATTCATATCGCCAAACATAAAGACAGACTTAAAAAAACACTGCTGCGTTGGCAGAGGCTACTGTGCACCCTTATTATTATTTGGACAGGGCATACAAATGCATACAAACTCTAAACCAGCAATAGTTGCCACAGAGCTGTAAAGTCCGACCGATCCAGCTGTGCCGTCGTCATCAGAAACAGATTTGTTCGCTTCAGATGACGTTCAGATTAAAGGACATCTCATGTCTCTAAAAACGCGTTTCCACTCTCTCTCTATCTTTTCCTTGCATCTCTCCTCGTGTCTTCAGTGGGAGGGACTAAGACATGAAGATAAGACAGAAATGAGGGAAACGTGGATGCAATCAAGGGAACATAAATGACTAAAAAATACCCAAAACACAAATGTTAAGCAATAAAATAAAGCAAAAACATAAGCTATAATAAAAAGCAGAATGACCTGAAAGAAACATCAGGTGTCAATAACAGATCTTCCATCATCACTACAGAACAGAAAGTGTCAAAGAAAGAAATTAGAACATAACTTTCATATCAAAATTGGCTCATTGATATTCATTTTAGGCTTGGAGGTAGTTTTCATTGCTGTTTCCAGCACCTTTTGTTTTGTGGTACTGTAGCTTTGGGAAAGTTTAAATAAATGCACTTTAGTGTGTACGTCAGTAAATGACACGTCACCGTTCATTAGGCCACAACGTTCAGTGCTGATTCGGACTGTCTTCAGATCAGTAGTACGTTCAGTCTGTTTGTGGTGGAGGCAAGTACTGTTTATAAGGTTAATAGCTCAGCAGCTTATTATTTATGACAGAGTTAACAGATTATGATTGTTTCTGTGGCTTTTAATAAGCTTTTAAAGAGGAAGTAGCCTACCTTGTATCACGGCTGAGCTGACAACAACGTTCTCAGTCACCAGCGAAGAGCTCCACTGCATTACTGACATATTGATACGTTCAGCGACAATGGTGATTCAGTATAGTCAGTTCACTTTAAAGATTCCTTGATAAAGATTTGCTTATACATGTACTGAACACCTCTAAATCCACAGCCAGATTATCTAACATGAGTCTGACTTTGCAATTGTCTGAATTGTTGCCTTACAGAAAAGCAGTGATATCGGTCGTCTCGTTATCTATCTCTTCTGAAATGGTTAAAGTAATATCGCAGTAGTTTTCCAGACTGAGCAGGCAGAAAAGGTTCCTGTGTCCCCCTGTGGAGGCAAGTGTAAGTAAAATACTGTAAATAAAATGTTGTTATTGGACTCCCCACACTCCCCCTACAAAAAGCAGCTCACTTCTCTGTAACCGTAGGGATACTCTTGCCTCCAGTGTGCTTTATCTGTGGTGGGTGTCTGGGCTGTCCCTGACAAAGTGGTTTCATAACAATGTTTTAAGAAACAAGAGGGGTGGATGTGTGTGTGTGTGAGAGTGAGTGAGTGTGTGTTGCAGGGTAATCAGTGTACCAGTTGTGCCATAATGGCTTACATCTGTTTGAAGCAGACTTCAAAACATGAACCACTCAAAAATCATCCACTAATGTGAGTAACTGAAGTTCTACCTACAGCCACTTCTGGCATAAAGTCTGTGGTGTTCTTGTGATTTGGTATATATATATATTTACTCAGCCCTGACTTACAAGTTTCCACTTGTAGCGATATTTCACAACATTATTCGCAACAGTATTTTTGAATACTTATGCATAAGCCAATATCGACAAAAGCGTGTGTGTGTGTGGCTACTGGACCTTACTGCTATCACCATCTTCTATTTTCTGTCTGTGAGGATACACTTGCCTCAACCATGATTTCATACTAACTGGCAGGAAATCAAACGGTTGCGATAACATCTGTAACTGCTGCTTTAACACTGCAGAGGAGATTAGGGTATTTTTTGATAAGATTAAGCTACGTGCGTTATCCTGCATCTCTTTTGGCTGAGCTGGCGATCCTGAAAACAGGTTTGATGAGGAGCGCTTAAAGTTGATTAAGAAAAAAAAAAAATCTGGTATAGATTACTCAAAAACGAGTCAGACACAGACACACACATACAGCCACATAATGAAAACACCCATGCACACACTCACGTAGCACATGGGCATGTACACATTCAGTGATACTGAACAGTGCTGTGAAAGATGGCAAAAAGAAGTCTTTTTTTATTGTTTCATGTCTGCAGCCTTTGTCCTTTCATGAGTTCATTTGTGGTGACGTGTTGACAGGCACCTGTTTGTACTACTAGTATCTTCAATTAAAAACAAATAAATCATCATACTTAATGTTCATGGCATTTATGAGCAACCCATTACATCAAGATATTTATGCCTGTCTCCATCCGCTTTGAGCATCACCATCATCCGATGGAAGCAAATGGATGTTTCAATCAGTAATTCACACCTCTGCGCCTTCCAAAAACGCAGACACACCATCCAAAAGTCATTAAACCAAACCAGGAACTTGGCGGCAGCAGCACAACTGTTAAACATTACACTTGCTCGAGGCAAACTGTTTATGCCCTTACAGGGTGAAATACAGTCCAGCATGACATCTGAGGACATGCTCCAGGTTTCAGTCAACACACCGTAAAACTTTGTGGAGCTACAAGCGTGTGTGAAATTTCAGCAGGGATGTTTCATGAAGGTGTAGGGGAAAGTCAACCGTTAAATGGAAGCTCTTCAGGATGGGTCATTTGCATTTCGTCATACTTATAAATAGACATTTGGGTAGCCTGCCCACAAATAGGAACAATAGTTTGACTAGATGGATGCCAACGCATGCAAAACCAATCAACGAGGATAATTAAAGTTATTGTTCTTTCCTTCACACCTCCTCACACAGCAATGTGATTGGGCTGCAGTAATCATTTCTGGTCGCTCCGTTAAGGAAATGTAGCAGTAGTCTGGCACTGTTCAAATATACATGCATGAACTCTTAAATTTGCATCACTGATTCCTGCATAAGGTGAAATCACTTGTCTATTTTAGCAATATATATGACTCAAAAAGTAGAAAAATGTTACTGGCATTTCCACTTCTGACATTTCCTTCTATTTCATACACACACTCTCACGGCTCATCATTTTTACGATTTTCACCAAAACATGAATATATTTTTTAAAAGTAGCAGATGGGTTTAAACTCCTGTTTCAAAGTTTTAAAATGTTTCCTGCTGCAAGAAGACGTTGTTTAGCTCAGTTTTCAGTCAATAAGGTCCTCTGTTGGCGGGTACAACTCAGAACTCAGCTTCCAGTCACACAGAGTAAAGACAAAAATGGGAAAAAAGGTCAATGAGCTACTGATTATGTACCAGTGTCCCTTAAGTTATGAAAAAAGTAGGTTAAACATATCAGGTCTTTGCACTAAAAAAAATGTTTTAATTGTCTAATGTCAGTCAAAACAAAAAATGCGTACATTTGTTGATAACTATGTCATTTAAAGACAAAAAATAAGGAAACCTCGCCCTCGTAGACTCAAGCATCGTCATCACACATTCACATGCAGCCATCCTTTGTCTTTCGGTAATTAAGCAGGAGGGTGGCAACAGCTGATGTGGTGGTGGGAGGTTAATGCCTGGACAACAATGACCCGAAATGCACACTGACCCTTATCATACACAAACACACACACAGCTCTGCTCTCATCCCAGCGGCCCTCTCAGACGTCACTGTGACGGCATCCCACTGTCCCATTTGTCGGTGCAAGGCATCGTGGGAGTGATGTATGTTTTCTGGGGGCAACACCTTTTCTGGATCTTCTGCCAATCTCTCTTACAAATTGGCGCAAAAGGTAGGAGGTTCATCTGACACTTTTTAATATGAAGTTTTATATTAAGGTGTGTGTGTGAGTTTGCAGTCTCTCCTATCCCTGACTCACCAAGTTCCTCAATGGTGCCCTTGCAGCCATTTACCTCAGCAGTCTCTAGGGGGGGGTGTCTCTGGATGGCAATGCCTTGGATTTATACTGGGGACTCGACAATTATTCATCCTCGCTCATTCCAGATAGGCAGCCTTTTAAAGGTTAATTGCACTGGCTAATTGCTCTCCCTCCCTCTTGCTAACGAGGGCGCACTCCTCGATGATGTCATTGAGTGGCCGAACCAAAATACCTCTCCAACTACTTTGGCGATGGCTCAGAAGGGCACGGCAATGTCTAATCTGTTTCGCTGCAGAGAGGCTGGCTTTGGCAATGTGAGCAAAAAAACGTGCAAGCGAAAAACAATTTTTCCTCTACCAATTTAGTTTAATGGATTATCTTTAAAAAAAAAGGTCTCGATGACATTTAAAACAGCTAGTACCATAACTCATAATGTCAAACGAAATACTCATGCACATCATCATCTGCAACTCTGACAGCATAAACACACAGTAGGAAATTTTATGAAGCATTTTTAAATAGGGAATCGTATTCTTAACCAAAAGTGCAGAATCACTCAGTGAGAGATTATAAGCAGCTGACAGTGTGCCCATAGAGGCAGAAGGGGTAGAATTATGTATTCGATAGATTGAAATAACAGTTTGAGAATTCAGTGTTCATGTTTAAAAGAAAAAATGATAAATGAACAAATGAATCAAGACATTCAAGGCAAAAAATGAAATACGTTTTATGCCATTAATAGTATAAGAAACACACAAGCTGATAATATAAAACTTAACTATACAACTCATTTTTCCTAACATACAATAATAATCACATTGTGTGAAGAAACCCCTTCTTAAGAATCTGGTAATCAACACCATTAACAAAATGCATCTTATTTCTAATTTCTGACTCACATAAATTGCAAAACTTTGCCTGTTTATCAGTGCCTCAAAACTCCCAGTTAAAAGAAACATTTTACTCCTGAGCTGGGCACAAATCCAGCAGACCTCTCAGAATCATTTAGCAATACCAATAAAGACTTTCCAGATCTATGCTTCTTAAAACACACTTATGCTTCTCTGAAATACAATGATGTAGTTGGCCCAAAGACCACCATATTAGTCGTTTGTCACATAGCCCACCATCATCCATTCTCACTAATTCTTGTCTACTCAAATAAAGCTCAACATACCTTCACAAGTTTCAAACCCCACATCTATTATTACAATAAGGGTTGGGGCAAATGTATTTACAACAACAACAAAAAAAAATTAATTTATTGCACCCATTCACATACTTTGTGAACTTCAAATCCCCATTTCCCAGCGCCCAATAATTTCCATAGTCTCAAAGTCCCAACAAGGCTGTAGACCAGCTCCCCCCTGCCTACATCCTAGAGGTTAAAAAAAGTGCTGTAGTCACAGGAAGCAGATAAATGTTGGAGTGGTGAGCCACCTTGGAAATTCTCTGAAATGCTCTATTGCACGTTTGGCCTAACTGCGTCAATGTTGCGTCTTCTGCTACAGCCTTGTCATTATAAAAACAGTGATAAACACCATTATCTTATTGTGAGCAGGCGAAGGTGGTGGTGTGGGTTCAGAGGTTGAAGAACTGGGCCTGTGACCAATTTATATCTCCACACTGGCTTGGACAATCCAGCTGAGTAAAGTAACACACTGGAAACTGAGCGATAACAGTTGTCTTCGCCTTACCTGGGAGGTTCCCAAGAACAAAGTACTTAAACTCCTCCAGTAGTACATTAATGTGCTGAGAAAATAAATGTGCTCAGCAAAAACCATCCCGAGAGGAAAAAAAGGAAAAAGCGCCATCTGATATTAAACTCGCACAGCTCCACGAGACCTGTTATGCAGGTGCTTCATGGGAAATGAGTATGCAGTATCCATTTATGATGGTCATAAAGAGGAGTGAACCCTGATGGACTTCTCTGCTTGAGGATGATGTTATCCCCCATTACTATTCACCACATTTATCGCTCAGACAACTGTGCCTTCCCCGTGTCAGGCAGCGGCGTGGCCTAGTGCCTTGGAGGTCACGCTTGCTTTCTACTAATGTCAACGAGTCCATCAACAGCCACGTGTCCACTTCAAGTGTCTAAGCAACCTATTCATTTGGAGACTTATTGGATTGGGGTATCTGCTAAATGCCCAAGATGTGAATGGATGGAGGCAGGTTAGAAGAGTTTGGACATCTAATCTGTCCTGACTGACACAGGTCAGCTGACAATGTTCTGTAGGTCAACCAAGCAGTACATTTAGAGTAAAAGGATACATTTTTTACAAGCAGTTTCTACTCTAACCAATGCATCACAACTGGACTTGATTGTCTCTCATCACTAAAGACTTACCGGATACAGTGTTTGCACTGTACTAAACTGTGGCTGTGGCTTTGACTTTAGCCGTTGTTTTTTTTGTAATACTCAGAGTAAGAACATCACAGCTACAAGGCTAAAATGTAGTTAAACTAGCATGAACAAGCGAGAATGTGATCCTCTTCAGTCTCACGCTGGGGTGTATGTACGGTTTGTACTCAACTTAAAGTGCATGATCTAGAAAGGTGTTCTAACTTAGTGAGCTGGGAGTATATTGGAAATAAACAGGTCTGCATGCGGTGAGGTGTTCAGTGGCATATGCAAATTGAAATGCAGAGTTTCTGCTTTGCAGACGGTTAACATGTCATTGAGATCTGACAGAGTAGCGCATTGTTTATGTATAAATGAGAAAGCTTAAACAGCTGTACGGGTTACATAGACAGTTGCTGTTCACTGTCTTCGGGAAAGTTTTGCTGTCAAGACCGAAATTTGAGTTTGACGTCTTAAACAAGTGGGAATATACAACATGGCTGACTAATACCCCAGCAGACCACAGTCATCGGCTAAGCTGTGCGTCACAATAATGGGTTCATCAAATCAAGGTGTCTGTTTCTTGTAACTGGCAAACTTACTGAACATCTACTCCTGGTTTTATGTATGTTCACATCACTTGAAAATAAATTCAGTCTCGAGGTCATAACAACGCATTCATGTAGTATACTAAGTTCAAAAGCTGATTATTTACAACTTTAATCTTGTGGTGGATCTTTTTTCTGTCTCAGGTACTTTAGGTAATTATATTAAGAGAGTGGCTGCTTTTGTAAAGCTACACTTCTCAGAAACTGCCAGTGCTTGACTCTGAAACAATACACACTTGATTTACCTTTCAGCAGATCATGATGATGACCGAGCACGCTGACACTGATGTCGTACTTAACAAATGTTAAACTGGAGTGTAATATCATATGAGACAATTGCCCTTTGCTAGAGCCATTTCATACTGGCAGTTTGTGTGATAGATATTCACACCTATAATCAACTTTAAGCATGACATTGTCACGTGTCAGCCTGACTGCAAATCAAAGCAAACAACAAAAGCTTCCTAGTTCTTCAAAAAACCTTTACACACATCAGACATGGAATCTGCCACATTACACTTTACGAAAAGTACCTCCGCTATAGACAAAACAATAATGAACTTCACAGCTGCAAATGACACACACAATCAAGACATCTATTAAACGTGACAGTGGCGATATTATTGTACAAGCAGTCTCCATGTTTTACCAGCGGACCCTCCCAGCAAAACCAACATGATCAAACAGCAGAAAGGGGTCTTGTGGACATGTTCCAAAACATTGTTAGCACCGGCCTGCCACTGTTCCAAAGCTCTCTGAGATTAGATTGGGCAGGTAACTCCATGGAAACACATGATTAGGTTTAGGGGCCGTGAGGTTAGAAAAAGGTAACGTTGCAACTGAAAACCTGATGTGACCAAAAGTTAAGACCTGTGAGGTTTCTTCCCAGGGAGGGAACAGGATGGGAATGGCAGAGATGGCCTATTATTGCTATAAATCCCCCAAAACACAGCGTAGGAAATGATTTATGTGCATAAATCTGCCTAGTGGGGAAAAGATGATGGATCACATTACTGTTTCTGTGTTTGTGCATCTGGGGTTCACGGGTGGTGCGTAACAGATCCCAGTGTACACACCTAAAGTTTTGCGTGGGTTGGCAGAGACACCTCTCACATCATCAGATCGTTTGTCCTGCATATACAGTGATTAGTGAAAGCACCCTAAGTTTGGAGAAAAAGATACCATTTTTTGATGCAACATTTCACGTCTGCTCAGATAGAATATAATACAGTTGACAGGTGTTTAAGAAAGGAGTAGACTTGAAAGAGGCTCAGTGCTGTCATATCAGATTTGGATAAGGGGTTGCCTGAGGCTATAAAGGTTAAATGGACAACTGAGCTCAAGTCGTGAATTTTACGATAATTAGATTAAGAAAACAAGTATGAACATTTATATTAAGCCAAGCTTTTCAAATGGCTAATTATGCATGCTCCTTTTCACCACAGCTAAATTTCCATTCACTTCTCTTTGCAAATTCCCCTTAAGTGTGTGACTGTAACATTACCCTCATATTTATGCCATTACATCTAAAATCTGAAGTGAAGCTAATTGACATGGATGCAGCTTTCAAAGAGAAGCGACTTGGAGTGCACCTCTGCGTCACATGACTTTGTTGTCGTGCTTGTGATGGTAAGTATAAAAGGAGTTCCTTTTGATGCAGGTATCTATAATGCCCACCTCCATCATATCCAGCACTGATCTTTAGTTCTTACACAATTTTCTATTTGACTGTGCTATTGCTTTACTCCTGCATACACGACTGTGAGATGCAGAAGCAGTGACTCTCAGATCTTGCACCAGCAGCCACATGATGGTAAGTGATTCTCAACTCTCGCCAAACTACAAATGTCTTTTTTGAAGTGGAGTGATATCTGGGCAGCATTAGTGAAGGCCAATATCCTCCATGCGAAAATATATAGCCTGCTTACATGAAAGCTGGATTCACGCAGCTTCCATCCTGCAAGGAATGGAGGGCAGTGAATGTACGGAGAAGAATGCAGCCACTATGAAGGTGCTTGCACAGGAACATTTTTGTTTAGATGAGCTAATATGCAAGAAGATAAAGTATGTCTGCTGACTCCTTTAAGAGGTCGCCTACATCACCCTGGCAACAGGTGTGATTTTATCATCTTGACTGAAAACAGTCGAAAACTGTAGTACTTGGTATGAATGTATTTCAGTGGCTGGAAGCAGTTAACTTAAATACAGTGCTGCTAACGTTACCACACATTTGTCGAACCAGCACAAGGAAAAAGACAATAAGTCTCTCAGCAGGCCAGAAGAGGTCTGCACCCAAGCTGCAAACAATAGAGGATTCGCTTTCAAACTTAAGACAGTGACGCAGCAAAACTAAATAACAAACAGGAACACTTAACTAACTGAATGATCAGTTAGGGTTAAAAGAGTGACCAGACGTCTTGGTAAAATCAGAGCAGTCACACTTTTCAGGTGACAGCAACATGATAGCATGATAATATATTTCTGACGCCACATTTTAAAAAGTCAAATACTCAATAACTATGATATCATATATGTGTCATACATGTCAGACTATTGAATTACGTACAAATCAGTATTATTTGTGGCCATTCCCTGAAACCTGGTCTCTGTTTTAAATAAGGTGAATGAAACTAAATACATAAAATGCAAAGACATTAAGAATTTGAGAGACGTCCATTGCCACAAACTAGTAGGATTTTATCAATCTTAAGAGGACACTGTGCTAAATTCTCTCCAATATGGTCTCCCTCTCAGCGAGAGGGATGATGATGATTAATCTGCAGTTAATGGCTGTAATTTAGTGATGAAAAGAACCATCTGAGGTCATTATTCAGCTTCTATGGTGGAAGAAAGCCTCTCCACGGATCCCCATGGCTATGTGACACTATCCTTCCATCCTTTTCTCTTTTCATTTCTTATTGCCCTCCTTTTCTTCACTCCCACTGAGGACTTCCCTGCTGCTCGGTGTGTTTATGTGCCACTTTGCTTTGGTGAGACACAGTAGGGAAAAATAGAGTCGTCAATGGATTGTGATCAGATCTAAATCCCTCAGGAGGGAATAAATCATTCGCAGTAGGCAAATATAATGGAAAAAACATAGGAAAACCATAAAAGGGAAGACGCTGGAAGATAGGAATAAGCCAATTTGTGCATAATGGCTTTCTTTGGAAAGAAAGAAATTATTAGATACTGACATCAAAAATATACCTTTGCAACCTGGTGCACGTGTTGATAAAGCAATTCTGTCACCTTAGAGGTCAAAAGCTGTGGAAATACTACATGCATTTAATATTATTTAAAATTTTCTGTAAGCAAAGATAACGAATTACAGCCATCTATTTTGATTTTAGAAATACTGAGTGTAGGTGAGCTGCTACAGTGTGACGCTACCCCAAACTAAAGGATTCAGTCTGTTAAACTGATCATCAGCAAATCAGTCGTTCTGTAAACCAAAGGCTTAGGTCATCTACAATATGATCTTTTAAACAAATGCTATACTGTAATTTACTATCAGCCACTATGTAAGATTAAATGTGGAGCAAAACTTATTATTATTCAACCTTGCAGTGATAATTACTCATAGTTTCCTCCCTTGAGATCATCACAGCAAAAATATACAAAGAATACACAAAAACCCAACCAAGACAACCGTTTTTCACTGTTGCTAACCAGCATCCACAAAAGAAAAAAAAATAAAGTTTTCTACTGTGCAACCCAAAGCATCTCCTCTGGTTGTGTCACCAAGCCAACCCCTGATTGGATGTCCTCTCATTGCGGTATCAAGTATAGTGATCGCTGGTGGGGTCATTTCAACACATCCCATATGGGAAATATTCAGAGGCTATTTAGAACATTTCTATTTAGCAAATTTAGAATGAGCTTACGGGGACCTGATGGAAGGAGTGAAAGCAAATCAGCGCCTGGGTAGAAAATAGTGACTCACTCCTGCACTGTAGTAACGCAGCATTAAGATGATCCATCGACACAAACAAATAAAATGACTTAACCTATTTAGGGGGAAAGTGCAGTCAAGGAAAAATATGACGTGGCAAATCTGTGACAATGTCTGGAATGTGTTTACTACACAAAATCCAATAATATGATTCCTCTGTAATAATATTAGGAGCAGGGAAAGCGTATGTAGCCTACTCTTCTGAGCAATCTTCTGGCAAATGCTTTCCAATTCACCGACTATCTATCTTGAAACGATGATAAATGTTTATGATGTAAAGTTAAATGCTATTAAATGTGACTAGAGTTTTATATTTAGATAATTACTGTAAAATAACTGAGAAAGAAGGTTTGTCTGCAGAAGCAGAATAGGGGTTTCTGCCACAACTTCACTTACTTCCAAGGTGCATGGAGAAGGGAAAAAGCCTGAAGAGGTCAAAACTCCAGCAACACTTGTATTTAGAACAACTTTATTGTTAGACCGTCGCGTTTTGGCTTGTGGCCTTCATCAGACTGTGATCAGAGTGGCCTTCATCAGAGCCTGATCAAGGCCACAAGCCGAAACACGTCGGTCTAACAATAAAGAAGGCTTGTCTACCATATGTCCTCCTGTAAGGCATTATTAATAATAACACAAAACACTTTTTAACACAGCCATGTGTCCTGCTCTTATTAAGCTCCTTGTCCCAGTGACATGAGCTTTAATTAATGACTTCACATGCTGTGCTTGATAGCTGCCAAAGGTTATTATTTCCGGTGCCCTCGGTCAATGTGTCAGTTTGACATAAATAATTCTGACAGTGTTAAACTTAAACTATCATTTATCTGATGACACCTGTGACTGTGCCAGGCAGGACCTACGGACCCTCCCAAAACTAAGGGTGAGGTGGTCCAGCCTCACAGAGACAAAAACGAATGAGCGAATTTTCAATGGTCTAATTAGTGGGATACTGGGCTGGACCTTGTGATGGTTGAATACCATAAATTTGGATGCAGCAGTACTGGTATTGAAACAATATGAGCCCAAATTTGAAAATAGTTACTGTCCTATGAAAACCGTTAATCTTGAAAATGTCTACAAAAACATCCTTGTTTTCAGCTTCGTGACAATGCATTTTTCAGATAATCCAATCGCTTTTAAAATAGTTTATTTAGTTAAAGAAGCAGGACAATTTTCTTAACCCATAAACGAATTTCAAAATCAACAAATCTGAAGATATGTGGTTTTCTCTGGACAGCAATGAAATCAAATTAACTTGAGACAGAGTTTGCAGTAATGCAGCTCGGTGCTACTTGCATCATTTCACTATCCACTGATATTATGACAAATGTATTCTTATTTGAGCTAGCATTGAATGTAGCCGCCTTTTGGACATCATCATCCATCCAAACCTTTCTTTGTAAGGATGAATATATTCGCCATTATAAATCGGTTCTTATGTAAGTGCATAATATAGGTCAGAATAAAAAAAAACAAAAACAACCTCAGTCTCAGACATTGAACTTTACATATGATCTGAGAAACAATGAAAACCCTCCCTTTCCTGGCTGGAAAGGACGTTGTGTCAGCAAGATGGACTCAGACTTCAAAGTTTCCCCAAGTGTGAGAGGAAGAAAAGAGGAAATGAAGAGATTTTTTAGGGCTGCTCTCTCATCTCACATTACATGAGAGAGTATGAAGAGACTGCAATGCTGTTTCTGCTACATTTAATGATAACCGTCTCATCATGTTTTGTACTCAGGTCTTCCGATGCTCTTATCAAGAGGGACTTATAATGAGTAATCTGGTAGTCTTGCCATTGCCTTGCCCAAGAGTACTTCCACAATGCAATCCAATCTGTAGTCTTATTTAAACTCACGCCAGTCACACGTTTCTGTGCATTTGTGCCCTAATTAGATCTTTGGTTGGGAACCTGCGGCCTCCATACAACATACTCAGGTGTAATATTAGTATAAAACTAATCCCAATCTAGTCCAGCTTTGTACTACATTACAGCAGAAGTGTTGAACTGAAACCACGAGGACTTTCTCATTTTACCATACTCACTAACTCAATGCTACAGCAACATGCATGTTTTGCCCAACACTGGCACACACCAGGAGCTCCAGCCCAATGACATCACACAACACCAAATCACAGCTGTGGCTTGCCGGTCTTTGATGTCTCATTAAGGCAACTGCGAGGGAAAACAAGTTGAATAGCGCGGGAGAGAAAGGAGAGAAAAATAACATTTAGCCTTTACACTGGGGAAAAAAGTTCAACACTGCACAGACCCTGAGAGCCCTCCGGTGCCTGACTTTCCGCAGGACCACCTAAAAAGCGGCTCTACAAACCCAGAAAGCTCTGAGAAAACTCAGGGGTTTTCTTTAATGGACAACGCCCTTGCCATGTGCTCATCAGGTTCAGCTTCTCTCTGCGCAGGGAACGTTCACACTGTTTTGATGTGGCCAAGCCCGGACTGTACGTAGGTATGTGCGCATGATTTGATTATAGTCAGTCAAAGTCATGCAGGGGATTGACTCTGCCTGTGTCAATTGCCTCTCTCATTTACATGGCTCAGTATGATGTGTGAATATAAAGCTTAAGTAACGCGGCTGGTCCTACATGTGACTTTAACAAGATAGCGCTAACATCAACTCATCCCTGTACTTCTTTTCTTAGCAGAATAGGTCTGTGTTTACACTGTGCAGATGGCTAATCTAACGCAGCTCCGCACTCTCACCAGGCGAGGTCCAAGACTAACATTATGAAATGAGCAGCACAAATTACTATAAAAATAGAGGGCTGCTTTAAAATAAACCCAGCTGATTTTACATTTACTGAAATATTAGTTCATCTGAGCCTCCTTCCACATTTTTTCAACCACAATCTCTCTCTCTCTTTTCTTCACCTCTTCAGTGAAAAATCAAATGTAAACAACTGACCAGTCTGTATTTTTTCTGGTGAATGGCTGAGGTAATGTTTCCTTTTCTCAAAAGATCAAACAGCACGGCCTGTTGGATAATGTGCACGACCTACAAACATCCCGACATATCCCGTAATAATGATGTGTAACGTCTTAATCGTCATATTTTACATGTAAGTAATTTAGCTTGCAATGAGTGCAACAGTAGAATTTAGCTTGCTTGGCAAAACTACTAGATTTTTACTGGCTGTCTAGTCTTTGCTATCAACAATTACATAATAAGGATGATAATGACAGGCTGCGGCTGTTTCAAGTTATGGTTTATTTTTTCATACCTTCATTAAACTCTGTACCACACTTTTGAAACCAATTTTCTTTGCTCTGTCTTGAATTGCCTCACCTGAGGTTGGAGGGATTCTTTCCCTCTTATACCCCTTACATATAAGCACGTATGATGCTGGTTTACTGAGCAGTGCTGTCACAGTTTAGTCCCTGGTCATCGCTGTTCAACAACACTCAAATCTGCAATTGCTCTATAGACATAAACCATAGGCAAAACCATTTACACAGAATTACTGTGACATACTGTAAGTCAAATAAAGTTTCTGTTTTACTGCTGCACGTTCGCTTTCTCTTTCTTGCCCTCTTGTGCTCTTTCACTTTCTCTTGTTCTCCTTCTCTCTCTCTCTCTTTTTAGACGTGTTGAGTAGTTGGCTAAATGTTGTTTAAAAGTCAGTAACGTTCAATTTAATTGCCATTCTAACCAGAAATTTTGTTATTATTATTGTCATTATTAAAAGAGCACCAACTGACCAGCAACAAAAACTCCAAGAAAGAAAGTTGCGGTACTGCTGAAAATGTTTGATTGACAGCTGATAAAAGAGTATAAAAAAGGGAAACCACTATACTTGATTCACAGATGTTTAAATCATGTAGCAGATTCATTTAGACCATTGATTAAACACTTTCCTCAGCCAATCACATTCAGGAACTACCTCAGGCTAAAAGACACTGAACAGGGTTGACACAATTCTATAGCATGTCCAAATGGATTAAATTTCAGCTGAAAAAAGCGGGATATTCAATTTAAAAGTGGCTACTTTTTAAGATGCTAAAAATATATAGTGGCACAGTAAGTGGAAAGTTATTTTGGGATACAGAAAAGCTGAAAAATACAATAAATTGAATTCATACTTTCCATTTTTGCCCTGCTGCCATGGATAAGAAAACCAGGAACCCAGACCATGACTAAAGTGGAAGGGTATCATATAACCGAACCGTCTGCTTTACAAATGAAGCTTTGTGTGTTTGCATGTTGCTCAGCTACAGAACAGCAAGGCCAGCGAGTCCTCTGCAAGGCAGTTGGAATATGGTCACATTTTTGCGCAAAGAAAAAGAAACATTTTGCAAAGTGCAGACCCCCTTTTCTTGGTGGAAAATGTGTAGCAACTGCCATAATCATGTTCTAAAAATAAATGTATGTCAATCTCTGAAGTTATTGCTGTTGGACATCTTCTGGTTTTTTGATAAATGAAAGTGGTGGCGCCGAAGGAAATGGTGGAGGGAAGTGGGTTATACTTCACTATATGTCACTATTTTTGTGTAGTAACCTCGCTGTAACACTAACACAAATACATTTTTGGTGTTGAGCTGTTGGTGAGGTCATTATGTAGGGATTTTCAATTATGTAAAAGACCAGAGTGGCATCATGGGGAAATGAACAGCCGGGCAATTTGGGCAACGATCAGTGTTTGTTTCTCTGATTGAGAGGAGCTGGAAATCACAGCAGATGTTTATGCTGGAATACCTGTGTGAAATTAGTTCACCTGCTCCTGGTATTACGGGCAACAGAGCAGACTGATATTGAGCAGGTCTTGGTGCATATTTACTATTTTCAGTGTCCTGTTAAATCAGTTTCTTACTTGTGATGAAATGTTTATGATATATTTGTGAATTTGCATCCATCACATAGATGAAACTGATTTTGTCACCTCAAAATAATAATTAAAAAAAATAGGAAGACATGGAGGTGATATCATTCAGTTTATTTTATACTTTTTAATCAGTAGAATTTAGCTTCAAGTGTCCATCATTTTCAAATTGAATAAAAAAAAAGCATATAATCATGCTCTCTTTGATTAAACTGTAACTCACAACATTTTACTTTAATATTTTGTTAAAGAACTTCTTCCTGAATCGGGAATACTCATTGCTGTCTCCACCCCTGATAGTACTCCATATCTTAACACCTGATGGTTGGTTGGACTCCCTGTCTCCCTCTGTCTTGTCTTCCTTTGTCTTTCATCCTCTATCTAACTATCTCACTTTCTCTCCGTCTGTCTCACTCTATCTATTCTGGTCCGTCTCTGTCTCTAAAGTAATTGCCAGCTGTATGGATCCAGACTCTGCTATGGTAACAGCCGGAATAAAGCCCAGTGTTAAAATCATTATGGCGCCATGCTGATGAGGCTCTCAGTGTTACTTCCACTCGGGAGGCATTCCAGGTGTACCGCCACTCCCTTGGAAATGTTTAATTATAGCTGCATCACAATCTGTAATTGCATTTTCTTCTATGTTGGATTTCCTAGAAGCTCCTTGATTTGTCATTGTTGACTGGGCATCGTACGTATGTGGTGAGTGGAGCTGTTCTTCTCACATGTCAGAATGGGTTTATAAACAAGTCTTTACAAGGCTGGCTTATGTGCTCTTACTGGACTGGATGTTAAAATTCGGATTGACGTTTTGGTTCTCCATCTTGAGCGATTAGCCAAGTTTCCATTCAAATGTAGTGCAAATTTTAACCGAATATCCAGAAAATTGGCAAAAGAAAATGTGAATTCATGTGCATTTCCATCCACTACTGTTATGCAAATATTAGGAGCTGGGAGCATCAAGATAAACAGTTGGTGACACTAATTCTCCACTCTGGTGCCATTAAACCATGTCAGAAGAAACCTCACCAACACCAACTTTTCCATCTCAACCAAGCAAAACTTTTTCACAATATTACGAGCTTGTTTCAAAATTTTGGACTTTCCATTCAGGTTTTTTTTATGCGCAAATTGAAAATGCTCACAAAAACGGGTGGATGGAAACACACTGATTGTTGGGCATGGTGAGAGAACTGAAGTTGTGACTTTTACGTTATGCAAGTCTTTGTAACACTGTCACCTCAAAAGAGATGAGTTTGAGTCTTTACAGTTCAGCAAATTTTCTGGGAAAAAGTAACTGAAATCAAGAAAAGTTAAAAAATGTTTAAATGGAAAAGTGCTTGAATGTGTTTGTGTAGTGCAAATAACATAATCAAACATACGTGCCATTATTTCATCTATCCATTTTCTTAAACTTAAGCAGAATCACTTCCATCATCCAAAATTGAAAATCATCCAAAAGCAGCAACAACAAAATCAGGAATATTACAGAATTATCATTACATGGTAAAGTACCAGTAATGTCCCCTTAAATTATCATTTTCAGTATCTTTAAATTTAGATATTTTCAGACATGTAACTCTGCCTAAAAGTGTTTTTATTTTTCATGACAGTCTAAATGGTGAGTTTTTACTGTGATAAGAATGAAATTACACTGTCAAAAATGACAGGGGCATTTATATGGAAAAAAATCACAAAAGAAACTCAATTCAATTAATTAAGTCAAAGTAAGTCAATTAATTAATAAAATGTGTAAAAAATTGCATTTACAAATTGTTCCAAAGCTGCGGGTTATCAGAAGTGAACAATACTGACTGACTGAATAAACAAGCCATCACCAAAACCATATTGATCCAACTGTGTTACACAGCAAGAATCGGAAACTTTACTGACGTGGCCCCTTTCATAAACTGACTGTTTATCAGTGACAAAAGTAAATAAATTAGAAAAACTATGATCAAAGCAAATAACAACAGCAGGCAAAGAGACACATAATGAAGCACAAACAGAAGGAAGCTCTAAAAGATGGCTTCACCTGATAGCATGCTTAGTCTTTAAGCTGGGCAGCTTCTGGTGGCGCCCGTCTACAGTTATCTAGTTCAGTTGCTCCTTGTGACCCTTCCACCCCACACGGTGAAACACAACCCTGCCCCACATAGGGAAGGGGGGGCATTACATCAGCCTAGCTTAAGGCCACGGTAAGTGTGGATGTGTACGCTGAGTCAGGCTGACATCATGCCGGACTTTCATCCGCCTGGTAGCAATGGCGCTGCCCTCCTCCCATCGACCCCCCACATTCCTGTCCTCCTCTCCCACCTGATTGCTTTCTTCTTGGACTCGGAGGCTTCCATCTGTCAGCAATCATCTGCCCTTCAAACCCTGGACTGGGCCATTGTTCGCCAATTGGCCCCACCTGCCAGTAATCTTCCCCATAAGGCAGCGGCGCTGGTTCCAAATCGGGTCCGCCATTTGTTTCCCCTCCGATGCTAATCACCTGTTTGTTGTGAAAGTCCCAGTTCCCAGTACAGTACATGTCAGGAGACACTGTGCCGCTGTGTTTGGGGGTGAGATCAAACAGCATAATGATCTGGGCCACGATGGAGACTGAGCTGAACTGACTCCAACTTGACCAACTGATCACAAAGATAGCTTCTAAATGGCAGAAACTGCACTGCACAGCAGTTTTTTTCTTTTGCGGACACAATAAAAACTAATATTAATTTTTTGTTTTACATCACATACATTTTGATACACTGAGTCAGACATGTCAGTATACCACAACAGTGATTCAATCTAAACTGTCTTTAAGAAAGATATAATAATTGCAGCTTTGTGGTGTTTTTTACTGGGGGAAATCGCATAGGATGTAATGTAATGCAAACTGTGTTTCTCATTGACTTGAAGTAAACCAAAAAAAGAACTGGGCAGTTGACATAAGCTGTGTGACAAAGGTTTTTCAGAAAGTCCAAGGACAGACATCGTGGTACCATTCATACTGTTTGACTGACAGGTAGGAAATGCAGCACCGAAACACAGAATATATCACAGAATCTGGCAGATTATCGTAGGCATTTAATGTAAAAACCTTAAACTTGCATTTCTTTCCTAAATCACCATTACAGACAGCACTAAGCTGTACTGTGTCTGGGGAAACAGGATGACAATGATAGTAAAAAGCAGAGTAGGGGTTTCTGGCACAACTTCACCTACTTCCAAAGTGCATGGAGAAGGGAAAAAGTCTGAAGAGGTCAAAAGTCCAGCGACACTTACATAGAACAACTTTATTGTTATAAAGTTGTTCTATATACTACAAATGACAGTAAAGAGCTACAGAATTTCTGGCAAAAGCAATACAGTAAATGTGATGTAAAATAAGTGAAAATAAGTCTTAGATCCCTACGTTTCACGTTACTGAAACACATATTCCACTATTTGTACTTAAATATACATTATTTGCAATAAAATAAAGAAGTATAAAAAACAGCCTGCTGGACATGCACCCATAAAAGATATGTTACTGGCAGAAAGAAAATGTGGTTTATTACCACTAAAAATCATTTAAAAAGCAGCTGCTTGACTACGAGCATGGTTACATAATTAAACTGAAGATCCAGTCACTTTCACAAACTGATCAATTTCCATTCTCTATAATTCTGTGAGTTAATCTTAATCTTACAGAAAAGCTAGATATCTGAATCTATATCTTCTCCATCAAATTGGTCCCTGCTCTAAAATGTATTTAATGTAGTTTCATTCATTTTAAGAAAGCAAGCACGAAAAGAAAGAAGTAAGAAACAAAAAAAAAACTTATAAAGTTATTGAATTTATAACCAAACACAATTCCATTTCCCACAGTTATTCCACACCGGGAATCTATTTTGAGCAGTCAAATTACTGCAGTGTGTTTCATACAGTGCAAATTAATGCTGCATGCAAAGAAACACTTCTCCTTTTACCCCAAAACCCACAGGTATTGGGCTTGGATATCCCACTTGGCTGAAGAGGGACCAGCAGAACTATGCTCTAAAAGGGTTACGTCATTAAATGAGCACCAACCGAGGCGCAGCTTGTGGCTGTCTATATCATGGAAGAAACGGTGTTAAGTGTACAGTTGTGGGTTTAAGCTATGTTGTTTACAAAGTGGGAGGGTGGGATAAGCTTTAAAGGAAATGAGCATTTCTCATCCTTTGCCTTTGAATGTATTAAACTGTACATTTCATTACATGCCTGGGAAAGGAAAGCATTGTTGGGGTGTATTAACCAGCCTCAAAATCTGAAATTGGGTTGCATGTTGTTTAAATGTGAATGTTTAAAGCCAAATCCTAAAACCTCAAATTTCCATAAAATTCATTCATCTAATTTACATTTCTATGATTTAAAAAATATTTCAGATGCCTCAATCAACCTAACACTTTCATCTTGACCAAAGCCAAAGATATTTTTCTTCTTTTTAGGAGTACACAGAATAATTTTACAACTGCAAGAGGGAGCACTGACAAAATATAATTATTATTAACACGTAGTGCTGCTGACGTGCATCTGTTTTTCTTTTTCTTCACTGGCATCACTCATTTCACATACGCTCTACCATGACATTGTTCTGCTCACAAACTTTTGAAGTAGAGCCCATATCTGAAGGTTTTGACTTTCCCACATTTTATAATAAAAACCTACTCATTTCTGTGCTTTGGTGAACATGGCCAGCATGATGCCAAACAAGTAAAGCCCCAAATAATGAGGAAAGTCTATTCGTAAAACTCGCTAAGCATCTGGGAGTGGTTGTGTAGGACGAGGCATCATCAAGGGTTCTTTGGCATGGCTCATCTATGTTGGAAACACATTCTTTCCAAAATCCAGAACAAAAACAAAATAAAACAAGTGCTCCGGCAGTACTACAGGCTCACTGGGAAACACCACCATAAACTGTCGCCTCATGTGCATTAGCACACCAAGCAGCTCACTGTTAAAACCATGACCAGAGAGGTCTCAGGGTTTTACAGGTACAATGGTTTTGATTTGGAAAGTGGCAAATGCCACAACGGGGAGAACCATTGCTTGAGAGGAAATTAACCTTGATCACATTCAAATGTTTTGGTAAATTAATCTTAACTGCTTAATGTGTGCTTGCCTCCTTCACTGCTGGAAAAACTAAGCAGGCTTAAAGTATCCATAATGAAATGGTGTCTGACTTTTATCAGTTTAATAAAGGTCTGTTAAAATCCTCCCCACGAGGAATGAAATGGTTTGTATACTATTCAACTAGATGCTTACAGAGATTTAGAGGGTATTTCTGGGATCAGGGGATGTATTTAAAGTCCTCTTTGGGAATCCTGAGATGAATGTGGAGCAATACATAATATCAGCGGTAGTCTACAATCTCGATAACACAATACATATGCGCTAAAGCCTTATTTATCCTGGCAAATTCCCACCAGTGGTCTGTGAAAGAGGCTGACTGTACTGAATAAAGAAACATGTGCACGTGGATGTGGGCTGCATAGTGTATTGTCAGCCACTGAATAACTCTACGAAAGCAGTTAACAGTGCCTTGCTCAAGGGCAGCTCAGTAATAAGTTCTGACGGAGTGGAAAACACATCCTGTTCTTACCCCCTACTGTGATTTTCCTACTTCCTCCATGCATCTGACACATGGCCTTTAAAGTCACACTGTCTTTTCTTTCTATCACGATGATATCATGAATGATTACTGAGCAGAAAAGTGTTTTTTTCTGCTTGTATTTTCCTGTGTGTGCACAGACTGTTTATGTCTACGTGAAAAATCACAATGATATCATGAATGATCACTGAGTAGAAAAGTGTTTTTTTTCTGCTTGTATTTTCCTGTGTGTGCACAGACTGTTTATGTCTGTGTGAAAAATCAGATTGCTTGGCTGTAACTACCTGTTGTATAATCCATAGCTAAGCACTGGAACTCTTTTTCTTAGACAGTAATAAGTTCCATTCAGTAACTCGGTTAGCAGATGACCGATGGTATCATATCCTGATGATGTGCATATGTGTTGTTGTTTTTTTCAGCCACTGGATCCAATCATTATCAAAAGATATTGCTGTGATAAATTCCAAAATGCTATTCATATCCATTTTGGAAAACAGTTTTCCTTGAAATTTATGAGTGTGGTTTCTCTAAAATATAGTGGATCTGACTGCAAAATGAGGTAAAGTGCTACAATCACTGTATGTTGCAATCATCATTTTGTAATGACAGATGGCAACTTTTTCCTAATGGTGGATATTTCATTTAAAGAAATTTAATTTCCTTTTACAAAATCCAGTGCTTCATGGATGGGACTAACTAACCACTGCTTATTTATTAGAAAAATAGAAATACAAATTGGGTTCAACAAATCTAATTCAACAAATGGCAACTGTGTGCGTCATCACAAGACATGCGTTAATTCTCGGTCAGCGTATCCCTTTAAGTAAGATATTGGCGTTGAAAGCTACATAACAAAAGGCCCCATTAGTCTCAAGGAAGTGGAGCAAGCAGATAACAACCATGTGGCTCTGAAAGCTTTGTCCTCCACTGAGTCTGTTCACACCCAGGACCTTCTGACTTTGTGCTATGGATGGTCGGATAATGAGTGTGAGGGTGGATCAACTTATTCATTGCCTTTATCATGACTTGCCATGCTGCAATCTTAAAAGATACACTTATCAAAGGGCTGGAGAAACCTATCACATTGTGTCTGTTAATCACTCTTGTAAAAAAAAAAGAAAAAGGCCAAAAATAGAGGCATGACCAGTGGTTGCCAAGAAAAACAATACGTTATGTTACGTCAGGCATTAAGGAGTATAGATATTACAGTTACTGTGTGCTGATGCAGCTAAAAATATACACTTTTTCATATTTTCTAGTCTGCCAATTCTGAACCAAGAATATGAGCCTAATCACAATGAAAACTCTATTTGAAAACCAATTTTATTATTTTACTTTGGCTTGCAAATACATTTTTGATATCGTCTTCCTTTTTTCTGTAGTTCGACCTCACACTATTTATAGAAGCTTCATTTGTTTTAAGAGCTTCTTTGCCACACAGCCTCCTCCAGTCTCACAACAATCAGCTTTTTCCATGTGTTTTGCTCAAATTTCCGACACACTTTATGGTTACCCTTAATGACCTGATTATTTGTCTTCCCATATCAAAAACAGATTTCGACCCAACAAATTCTTTCCCTTGGAAGCCAAAGGGTGATTCCATTAAGGCTGCTTCTAATCTCAGATGGGTTATTAAGAAAGAAAGTGCTGGTATCAATTAAAAAACACTACAGACTTCACACCAAGGGGAATGTGCTTTGATGTAGCTACTTATCATGGGGAACTTGTAACTCATGCCCATTCTTTATGTTGTTAAAATATATCACGCTTATAGTACGCTACCCAAGCCTGAAAGTGACCGTATCCTTTGTATTTATACAAAATGTATAGCATGTAAAGAGACAAGTCAGCCCACATACACACACCACACAGGCAGCAGCAGGATACAGCTATTTCCGTGTGCTGCAACCAATAAACCAATAAAGAAGCATGCATTTCTGAAGTCCTCCATAAAAGACATCAATTAAAAGCATGAATCATTATTTCCTCAATGCCACTGTTGCCCATTAAAGACAGGGATGGAGACAAAGAGGCCTCCACAGCTGGCATGCAGCAAACTGATAAAACCAACATGGCAACCATGGTGTCTGAAAGCCACCAGGCTCTACCACACATAGTACCTCCGCTTGAGTCCTGCTGAAAGATCCATCAAAGCCTGCCAAGTTTGACAGCCATTACGTATGCATTATTCACTGCTGACAAGGAAATATGGGAAATCCTACATGGACTCCACCATGGGCATTCAGACTCATGTTACAAAGCTGAATGGGGGGTAATGTGAATTGCAAGGTATTGAACGTGTTACTCACCAGCCTGTTTGATGAGCAAGTAATACACAGCTTTATGACAGAAAATCTTCATGTGGACTGTACATCATCACAGAAAGGCCAGTGAGTTTGTTTAAACACTGTATATTGAGCATTTTCTGGTAACTATGAGAGGAAAACACTCAGTGGCTTCGGTTCTGGGCAATTTGATTTCCATGCAAATTTCAATTCCTTGCATGCAAATCATGGGCAACCCCGTGCTGGACTGAATTACAACAACTGTCCAAAGAGCAAACACAGTTAAACAGAAACCATTTGCAAGGGAAAAAACGGAATCCCCTGTTAAATGAACTAAACTGCTGACTCTATAATAAACAAATGGCAGGTAAGGGCCAAACATTGCACGAAAGTACTTGGAAAGAACATTTAACAACCTGCAGTGTGCGTGTGTCTTTTTCTTTTTCTCATTCACCCCAGCCTTCCCGTATCTAAAGTAAGTGCCGCTGGAACATGTAAACACAGAGCAGTGGAAGCCTCTCAAATGCCACCAGATCTGGAGCCACATTCTCCCATTCCTTCAAAGTATTGAAGGAGTTCCAAGGAGGGGTTGTTTTTAGGCACCAGAAGTGGAAAATCCAACAGGGAGGCACCCCTTGTCGAGCGCATAATGAGCAAAGAGCAGTTGTTGTATATTTTGGGGGGCTGCTGGAAATGTGTAGTGAGGCGAGGGAATCCCCCGGTGCTTTCAGAATGAGAATACTTCCTAAGATGCTATTCCAGCGATGGCATAACTAAAGACAGATATCCAGGCCTACTGCTAGTGATCAAAAGGGGACATCTTTTCAAAAAGCTGCATTAAGAATAAAACTACGTCTCTAGAATGAAGGCCCTCCCCATACGCACAATATACCACATCTATGACATGGACATGGACAAGAATCTAAAATAGTTACATTTTGAGTATGAGTAGGAGACTGCCATGCAGACCCCAAATAAAGGACCTATTCATGACCACAGAAAGCAAATATAACCTACATACTGCCAAGCTTGGGGTTGAATCCTACATCTTGCCACAGCAGGAACCCGATATCTAGACATCACCTAGACATGTCATCACCTGTTAGTATCCATATCTAAAGTACACATTTGGTATAATTTAGTTTCCTTTGTCATTGTTTCTGCCACATGAGTTGGGTAATATTTTCTCATGATAAAGAGCTGAATGTCAGAGAGGGCAGGTAATGCAAGGAAAGCCTGGGTGTGATTATGACTGAGCCTTAAAATAGACCTGTTACCTGAGAATGAATGAAATATATATTGAGAAATATGTTAATTCCATATGTGAAGGAAATAGATTTCACATATGTGCCATGTTAGTTTAATATATTTTACTTGAAATCTACCTCAGGGTCCAATGAAATATATGTAATCACACTGGTTGGACTGTAGCGACATACTATCCAAACAGAGAATGTAACACGCGTAAGCTAACAGGTTTCATTTTACGATGATGGCTGATGAAGTTGTAACAGAAAAACCCACTGTTGAATGACCACTTTGTGAGAACTCATGCAAATTTTCATCTCTGATAAACTGTGAAAATTTTGCCCCCTTTTTTTCTTTTTATTAATGTGACAGAATTTCTTACGTCATTAAAAAAATGTACTTACTTTTTTCATCTTATATTTAATTGATCCTATTAGTATGAAGAGCTCCATGGACAGTAGTTGCATCGCATGTCAGAATAATCATGCATTAGCAGACAAAATGCTGAATGTAGAGAATCCAACGCTGTCC
Source organism: Oplegnathus fasciatus (assembly GCA_003416845.1). NCBI lineage: Eukaryota > Metazoa > Chordata > Actinopteri > Centrarchiformes > Oplegnathidae > Oplegnathus > Oplegnathus fasciatus. The sequence goes on from NTHP01000021.1 coordinate 2,129,075, forward strand.
TGCAGCTCTGCAGAACTAAAATAACAGTGACAGTAAGGTTAGGTTGGTTTACTTAGTGTAGGCATTCAGGTGGTACTATCAGTATAGAGTTGCACAGTGGGAGGGGTTGTTTCTGGTGTCCAGGGAAGTAAAAATCATGTTCATTTTATGACTAGGTGACTGGCTTGTGGAGTGCTTTCTCAGCTTGGATGGGCATTAGATTGTCCAGGTATAACCATCAGTACAAAAGATGATCCACTATGGCAAAAATTCAATGGTACAAGCCATTTTACACAAAACGTAACAATGGACGTCTATTACTCCCAAGGAGAATTTTGGTAAGAAACATCCAATCACCAAGCTTAAAATTTTGTTTTGTGCACTGCTAACAATGAGCGAAAGTTAAAGATTATGCTTTGTAGAAACCTGATAATAAAGTCATCAGTTTAAACTAATTCACTTCTGGATTTTTCAGAGTCAGTTTTGGGTGATTTTGTCAACTATGCCATGGTGTTTTGATCCCCGTTGCAGCAAGAACGTGTTCTGAATTAGCTACAGCTCTGCTTTGCTCCTCTTCTTCTCCACAGGCTCATAGGTATCATAGAGCCAAACTGACAGGAAAAAAATATTACTTCTCATAAACAAAGTTGAAACAATTGAAACTGATGACAATAACATAAACGTACAGTACTGTTACATTATCTACAGGAGTCCTGTGTCTGAGAATAGAATTGAAAGAAAACTTTCAAATTGGAATTTACAAAGTAGTTCACAAACCAGAAACTACTCCACTTTGCAACTCTATTACTTATTTGAACATAGTTTTAAAAAAATGAAAAGGAAGTATCTAGGTAGATAGGAAACACAGGGTTCTGCATGAACACACCTATATCTATAAATACAGTATTTATAATTATGTGCGGTTCTATCACAGTATTAAAGATAAAAATATCAGTATGTTTACAGAAATAAAAAGTTTAATTTAAGTTAAGTAATTTAAGTTTAATGTATCTTAATTTGCTTGATTAATCAAACTAAAACAAACGCACACACAGACAGATCTATCAGACCTGTTTAAAGCCTGTTTGGATTCAAGTGGATAGCAGCCACAGGGAGCACTACCTGAGAATTAAGTGAAGGCAGATTGGAAGCCTGACGAGAAATTTCCTACTTCGAAGGTTGTATGGAACAAATTACTGCGCCCTGTAATGCCTGCAGATCCCGAAGATATTCTAAGACTCTTTGGCCTGATGAGGTTCTTGGATCACACACATGACGCAGACAAGCATGACGGACTGACCGGTGTGCATGTTCCCTTTGTACTTCTGGTAACTAAATGCAAAAATGGAACACACACGCAAACACACATACAGATCACACAAACAGAGGCAGTCACTTTCGAATGAGTCATCATTGCACGAGTCCATAGGGAAATCTCAGTGAATCAGCACTAATTTTCCTATCAGCACTAATAATGTGCTCACCACTAACAGTCCGGTCTTACTGAAGTTCCCTAGTGGTAAGTGGCTCAACATGCCTCCAATGTTTTGGTGTCTGAGGTCACATCCTTAAAGGAATTAAAGGCAGGCCCGTACCCCCAACTCCACATTGAAATGCATTGATCTCACTTAGCCAAAGGCAAGCTTACAAGCTCGTGACAGAAAATGGCACACTAGTTTCCCAGTTTTTTGTAAAAAAAAAAAAAAGTGATCAGAAAAGTGCTTTGGGCTGCAGGTGTAACAGCTGCTGATAAAAGAGAGATGAAAGCACTCATGAGATTTGGTTGTAGAGTCAGAAGATATCAGACTTTTCAGTAATATAAATTTCCAGACAGTTCACAAGGTTCACCACCAGTTTAACTGTCATGGAGACAACAGCTACATTAAAACAATCAGTAAGTTATATATTATTTAATAATAATTAATATTTTCTTAGTCAGTGTAAGCAGTAACGTAGTGGGCAGAGAAGCATGTGAGCCAAAGATTTCCAAATCAGAGGGTGAAAAACAAGCAAATCACGCTCTCTCCTTCCTCATTAACAGCTAAAAACATGGACAGCTTTCAGAGGGGATTACCTGTATCTGCAACTGAGTGATTGTAAAGCATTCTGTAGCTAAGTGGTTGTGATGCATGGCATTGCCCCAGGTAAATTAAGGTTACAAGAAACCTTTTGATGTTCCCTTTTATCTGCTGCAAGGGTTTTTCTCACACGTCATCCCCTGCTTTCCTAAATTTCCTCTCCTCTCACGGCTGCATGTGCATTAGACAGACACCAATTTGTGTGAATTACTCTGTAATTAGGCCTATCTCTTACACAGCTACAGTCGCCGACAGCTGCATCTCCTTCCAAAGCTAGAGACTGGCATGTCCCTTTGAGACAATCGTTTTTCAAATCAGGTAATTAGAGCAATTAGCCACATTGTACCTAATTACCTGCTGTCGTTTAGCCTAATGATATTACTTACAAACACTCTTTAAAGGAAGATAGAGCTACTTATTGAGCCTCCAACTTGGGTGTTTAGGCCAACAAATGAGAGCATGCCAGCTGTTCTGCAGACTTTGGTGCTCATGGTTTTAAAATACCTCTGCCAGGCTTCTTGGCTTATGATTGCATCAATGGTGGATTCATTATATGCTTTCAAATGTCACAGTCACAGACATGACAAAAAAATGATTGCTCATATAGCAAAACAGATTACTCTTGTTGCTGTCCATTGCCCATTTCAATTGATGAACAGCCTCCATGAGTGAAGACAGAGACAAGCCAAAGCTTGAGGATTAGCATCTTGCCTATAAAAGTTGGCATAATGCAGCATAAAAGACAGAGAGACACGTGACCTACTGACAAAACAACATTGCTGTTTAATTGCCTTTATATCCAACGAGGCACTGCTATTCCATATTCCATAGCAAAGAAAAACTGGTAAAGTGTCTCTCAAAATGGAACAGATTTGAAGTGGCATGTTAGAGTGTTAAAGCTCGGAAAAAGGTAGGATTCAGGCTTCAGCAGAGCCAGAGTTCTGCCCAGTTGAAATATAGGTCGTAAACATGACTTAATTTACCAGTCACACTGCTGTGGAGCAGTTGACTAAGACTACAAGATTTATGCCAGGCTACATTTTCACCCTCTCTTCGACTGTTAACTAAACGGTAAACACCAAACACTGTGAAACGTGTTTGGACAGGATGGAGAGGATGACAGTGGTAGCTTAGAGGATAAATCAATGGCATTTGGACTGAAAGGTCACCTAAGTGAATTCCTGGATAGAGTGGGAAAGTGACGGGATAACTCACTCCGCAAAAACAACCATCAACGATCATATCTTGAGCTGCTCACTGATCAAAAGTTGACACTGTACTGTAGGGCAAGCCAAAAATTGTGAATATTCACCCACTTGGTCCTGAACACAAGTGTGTATGTTCAGCTCATCCACTGACTCAGTGAAACAATGAAAGGGATGGAAATATCAGAAAAAAAATTAGAGAGGCAGGAAGGAGATGGAGACATTCATCTCGATTTGAATTTCAAAATGATCTTGTGCTGCTTTAAAGTTAAACAGTTGTCGCACAGAATAGTCTAGGAGTAGCATATGTGCAGGTTTCAAGCGACTTCACTCATGGTGGTCCCTTTCCCCACTGAGGAGCCCTATGCAGTGTACATGTTCTTTAGTGATAGCTCCCTGCAGTCCTCTCCTCCATTGAACACTAATTGCCTGAGAAGTGCAGAGTCAGTAGCAAAACAAAAATAAAGTCAGTCTTTTGAACGGGCCTGAAGAAGTCTCTCACACTTGCAAAGACATCAAAGCGCACCACAAGTGAAAACAATACTGGGCCTGCTGCCAACTCAGGACGGGTCTTTTAACTAATCATTATGAGAGTGCAGTTTTGCTTGTAATCATCCTTCAATCTAAAGGGGCTTGCTAGTACAGAGCCAGGAGGTCTTGTTACCATAATCTAGTGAGAAAAGACCCCAGCCAGACTTTCCCTCTTTTTTTTTTTATCAGGCCTGTAATTTACTCTGAACTCTTGGTACTTCAGAGCACTGGTCACTACACTCTAAAAAGTTGAAGAGAAAATCAAGGAAACTGGAACAAGTGTACTTCAGATTACAATTAAATGGGAGCTCCAGACCGAAGTTTGGAGAGCCTCCCGGAAGGAAAATAGCTGTCTTCAAAGAACTTCATGTTGTAGATTTGTGATATAGAATTCTAAGGTACTTATTGGTTTCCTTTGAAGAAACCCAGTTATTTTTTAGAGTGTAGGCTCCCCACTGACAACACTGAGGAAAAGGAAGGGTATGGAAGTAATTATTGAGCCTTTTTTTCATTTCAAAGTATCACACTATCACAATACTTTGAAAGGCTTTATCATTAAGAGGTCAGGAGGTTGAAGATTGTTATTGCACTTTTACTGTCAATTTGTTATTAGGCTTATTCATCAGCAGAGGACTTAAAATATTTTCTCTTTTCATCACAGTCCTACTTCAACTTCACCCACATACACAATTTAAGATGGACTGTGTGCTTGGCATTTTATCCTAAATTAAGACTCGCAGATGTTTCTTTTCCGGGCTGCTTCAATCAGCTCCGACCTTTAGACTCTGGTTCTGTTTGTTCGTTACAGTTTGTTTTGACATGATTTCTAGTTTTTGTCATGAATTTGGGGGTTTTCCCTTCAGACTTGCCAACCAAGATGCATCCTTGATAGTGTGAAGTTCAGTGCTCTTTCATTCTGGAATCATATTGCTAGATATGACGTCAAATATATCACAGAGGACACAAGAATGGAAACAAGAATACAGACTGAAAAAACCTTTGGTTAAGTTTAACGTCTGTCCATAATTTTACTGTGTTTTGTAAAAATCATACTGATAAATTTTGCAAGCCCTGTGGACTCCACTGGATCCAAGGATATTACAACAAATAAATATTACAGAGCAATATCCATGCTCTGGCAAGAGACACTGGAATGTGACCCAGACACAATGCTGTAGAATATCACATCTTGTTCTTCCTGGAAGTGACCAAGATTGCTCCACAAGGAGGTGTATGGGAGGCACTCTGATCAGATGCCTGAACCCCCATAACTAGCTTCTTCAGTGTGAATGAGCAGGGGTTAAACTCTGTCTGGATATCTAAGACCCCCACCCTGCCCGTATGGCTGAGCCCAGACACCCTGTAAAGGAAGCTCATTTTGGACGCTGGTATCTATTGTGTGTCGCTCTTATCTGACAGGGCTTTTGGTTATGAGCACTTCACTTTCAGGCTCAGCTCCCTCTTCACTACAACAGCCCACTATAATGCCCAAATCACAGCGGATGCCCCATCAATCAATTACTTCGGGTAACAACACTCTAACAACACAAAGGGACTAGTCCACCATTTTCTGGTGTACCATGGCCTCAGACTCTGATGTGCTGACCCTCATCCCAACTGATTTACAGATGGCTGCTAATCTTATTGTACGCTGTAGGTCACACACCAATAAAGCCTTCAGCATTCAGGGTGAATCTCATCTAGCCTTGTTACCTGCCACTGCAGAGGTAATTAATTACCTCAGTGACCTCTGTCCAAGAGACAGAAAGTGTCAGATTCCTCAAAGTGTTTCCTACCACTGCCTGACTATTTCCCCAGTTGAGGTCAGCGGTTCCCGTGCCCTGCTGAGGACCATCTGGGCAAGGCCATACCACCCTTTCCTAAGTAGTCTGACAGTTTGCCAGGACTGCAAGTCCTTCTCGTTGGCCTCCACAAACTCCTCCCACACTCAAGTTTTTGCTTCTACAACTACATTCTGGTCTGTTGATACCTCTCTGCTGATTCAGAAGTTCCATGGGCTAGCCAAGAACCAAAAAGCCTTCCTGGGTTTACCAGGTCTGCTGTCCCTCGTCATCTGACCCAACTCACCACCAGGTGGTAAACAGTTGGCAGCTCTGCTCCCTTCCTCACCTGAGTGTCCAAGATGACTGCAATAACCACAACAACAATTTTATCATCAATCTTTGGGTATCTTATGAACAATCTTGCTCAGGTTCTGATTTCCTCCCAATCACCCACCACCAGGTTTCTCTTTTGTTAGCTATGTGAGCACTGAAGTCCCCCAGAACCCCAGAGTTCTCAAGTGGTATCCTCTCTAGGATCCCAACCAGAAGTTCCAAAACAGCAAAGTAGAGAGTAAAAGAAAATATTCTGTATTAATTTACAGTCATGATCACATAATACAGTATATATTGTAAACCCACAAAAAGCCTTTAGCAGCGTCATTTAGCAGAAACACAGTTTTGTGCACACAAAGATTTCAAAAACATTATCATCTCATTACATATCACATATGGAAACTGATTATGTCCAAATGTTTCACTCTTCAGTGATGTCTGACAGTTGACATTGCTGGCTGAGCTTAAAACCTTTTGGTCCCCTGGACTATTTGACTTTTCCTCCAATTTGACTCAGTGCCTCCTTGAGATGAGCCATGAAAAGAGGCATGATATGAATATTTCTCAAATAATTTCTGGCCACACAATCCATGGCCATAATAAGAAAATACTTTTTTTATTGAATGAGAAATCAATTTTATTACTTTCCATGTTTTAAAAGCAACATCTGAATAGCTTTCTTTGAAAGCAGCTTTTAAAGTTTACCCGGTCAAAGTGACCCCAAAAGACACACTTGTCACCACCATGGGTGATTAGGTCCAGATGATAGGATTTCCATTCACTTGTCTGAATGCAGACATGAACACAGTGAGTTGTTGAGTTAGTTAACCCAAACAGATTGTTTTGGGACCCCTGCTGAAAATTTTGTTCCTTGTGTCAGACCTTGGATTTGCATGTAACATGAATTGTTATTCTGGCAAGTATGTTATAGTCACATCTTTCACCTGTTGTCTTCTCTTGATTGTTTCATGTTTTAAATAACAGCGGACAGACGGGAAGTTATTACAACACTGAGCTGAGTCTCCACTGATTAATTAGAGCATAAAGGCTGTGAAGAACCTGTTTTTTTCTTAATGCATATGGTAATGGCTGCAACTGTTAACATAAGATAATGTAAGCGTTATAAGAGTTAAAAGGTAGCTTCGCTGGAGTCAAATACTTCCAGCACACTGATCTCACACTCTAATTTGACAGCTTTTTAAATAAATGCCTTGCTAATAATATAGCAGGTGCTTTTACTGTAATGCAGCCAACAGGATGGCTGGTTACACTGTAAGACTGTGGCCATCACTCTGGCTCACTTTTAGAGACATCTGAGGTCACTCTGTCATCAAATGCTGAATGCCCTACAGTTTGAGGGCTTGGTTTACTGGTCATCATGCATACCACTGAATAAGCTGTGATAAAGTGTTCCTCAACCACACACTCACACACACACTTCCTTTTTTAATGACTGTGGGTCACTGAAAGATGTGGCCCTTTTAGTGCAAAGCTCCACTCAGACTTGAAGTAAAAATAGCACTTCAACCTTTCTTCCAGTTTTGTGGGGAAGGAAACGGGCAGTGTTCACCTAATGGCAAGTACAGAGATTGTCGTCATTGGAGCATGAACAGGGAATTTGTGTCACCATTCCCTTCCTGTTGGCCGGGCCAACAGCAGACCTTAAACCCCAAGATAAGAACTTAAAGCAGCCCCAGCTCGACTTTATTGCTGCAGCCTAATGCAAAAACCAAAGCACTTCATAAGCTGGAACTTTGCTTGCTTGTGGTACCCAGGCAGCTGGCCATTTCTCCTCTACGCATCGCATCAACAACAAGTGACAGGAACGGAAGCTTCGAGGGGAATTCCTGGAAGGGTTGCCAAGGGGAGAGCCTTGGTCTGTTTTACATTAAGGACGTCTGCCATGTTTTGGCAGTTGACAACAGCCAAGGGAAGATGAGACAAATAACAATTTGAGATTCCAAAACAAAGTAAGCCTACCCAAAGGCACACCTCCGTTGGTTCCATGGTGAGCTGGAGGTTTGATTATCTCATAAGTTTACGTTTGCTGTTGAAGTACGCCACATCTTGAGCCACATTGGTGAGTCATTAGTTACTCAGTAGATGGCAGGGATGGTAACCATAAACAGAGGCGCGCTGTTTGGGTTGTGCTGGTGAATTGTGTTCCTTCATCAATGCTGATAAATAATCATACACAATCTTTATTTGAATGATCAGTTTAGATATGCTTGTCATACTTGTACATATTGAACAGTGGCAATGACGACACTGGAAAATATTTTGAGACATATTGAACCCTTAAAGCAAGCTGCCACACATATATATATATATATAGGAATGACTTCCTCTGTCAGACTGCCACTTTTGGCTTATTTCCAGTGGAGCACATTACATCAACAGGCAGAGAAAATCTTGATTTGGAGTGACCAAGGTTAATGCCAATTAACTTCCCCCATGTAAAACTGAAATCTGGATTTGAGATTACAAGGGGAGTGTCCATTGGCGACACTGGTCCTGTGTCTAAGTCTCCGACTCTCAAGGACGAACGTCTAGAGCCAAAGCACATGCCTTCCAAAAGGGAAAATCTGATGAGACCTTCAGTTTTGATTGGTTGCATAATAAGCATTAAATCATACATGGAGTTTTTATTTATATATTTAATTTCTGAGGCCTAATAAAATCGCACTCACATACCTACACGTAGTACATACTGTACATATTTTAGGTTGTAGCTCATGCTCTTATCCACTTATTCAGCCACATATGGAATTGGAAAAATTGGGGCAAGCATCGATTCCGAGTTCACCACTCATTTGAAGAAACCAAGAGTAATAATAGTATGTAGTGCAAGTGCCAAAGTCACCCAAATTAATATTCATGTACTATACTCAATACTCAATGGTACTGTAGCAGGTGCAACAGTGGTACTTTAAGATAGAATAACGGAGATCAAATCTAAGCCGCAGATATACATCATGCAAGTTGATAGAAGATAGATCAAAAAAACACATAAGTTAACTTTTCAAAATAATAATGCAGTTGTATGAGAAGTTTTAAACAATCATTGCAGTTCAGTGTTAACAACAACACCAGCTAACTGATGTGAGATATTCTCTTTGAACACAATCAGTGAAGGGAAAAACCAAAAAGCAATGAGTCTGAGTGAAGTTTTAAGTGGCTGGCGACTGTTGCCCAGTGCGGTCTGCCGCATGTGTTTTAATATGGAGCTCTGAGGTCGAGAACAGCACACCTGGGACACAGCACACACACTGCTAGAGGAAGTGGTCCTCCACCAAAGAAAGCAATAGAAATTTCCAGCTAATTCACCGGTCTGCTGAGACCCCCCTCCAACCCCTCTTTTAAACTCTTTCCTTTGTAAAGGATGAAAACAATGTCCCTAATTGGAAAGACAATTTATACAGTAGATGCTTCTAACATGTGCCTAGTGCTAAACAAGACTTGTATGCCCATATTGTATGGTCAGATAGTCCGGTTCTTTTGTGTGCATGTTGTGTTGCAATAGCTCTAGATCTTGCAACCTATTACTACGAGATGTTTAATTGCTGCTTAAAAAAACATTTGTTGCAATCAACAAACATATGCAGTTGCAGTCTGCAATGTTGAGGCATAAAACCATTTAATTTTTCCAGTCCGGTATTCACTTCCTTACTCTTTTTTATGTTTATTGATTCTTGTCATAAGTTGTTAAAAAAGCATGTGGGTCGTGACACTGCATTGTGTTATTAAGTGTTTTGTACCATATTTTAAACTGCCCACGATTGTGCGTGAATTTGAATCACATGCAATTGTTTTGCTACATTTGATGTCCAAAAATAGCAGCATGCTACATAACTCGTGATAGCACACGGGATGTTACACGTACTGTGCGAGATTACCATTGTGTAACGTAATGTTTAAAGGCAAAAAAAAAACTATGTAGCATCTGCAACTTAGATCACATAATGGCCATTATGATGTGATTTGCAAACCCTCCATTTCATTGCTTTTCCAATATTCAGTGTCAAGCCGCAGAAGTAGAATTGCCTCCAAGTGAATATTGGCTATTATGCTGCATTCATTGGGAGGGGAGGAAAAACATTATGTCTCCTTGGCTTATCTCATGGAGTCAAAAATCACCACAGGCAGGTTAGTTAGAGTTGCACCCCTCCCTCTGATTCCATTAAAATATCTCATCTCTTCGACAGATTCTATCTTGAATAGTTCAGTTTGTTATTCCAATGCCTGCACCCATTTCCACATGTGGCAACCGGACAAGTAATAGCGTTCATCTATTACGACGCAAACCCACAGGTTGAATTCCGACTGAGTGTCCAATAAAATTACTGTTCAGATTTTTATAGACTATATCTGTGCAGGCCATTTGTTTTAATGACATGTGCTTTGTTTTTATGGTTTGGTGGCATTTTGAAGCCTATAGAACTTTTGTTGTGTCGTGTCATACTGTTTCATACTGCGGATGTGTACTTTTTTCCCCCCGAGGTTTAGCCAATTTAACAGCGCTCAGCTTCATTTCTCCATACAAAATTCTGTAATGGAGAAAGTGTTGATGTGGATTGTATTTCTTCTCAAATGCGGTTTGTGTACATGACAATTTGTATAACTTTTTTTCAGTGGTTTGACGTGTAAACACGCGGACAATCCTGAAAATGAAACAATATGCATACTGCACATGGGTGGTGGTTGGTTTGAGACGATTAAACCCTCATCTGGAATGACTGGAGCAGTCATACCTACAATGCTTCAGGTGCTGTAGAACTCAGTTTATTTTGATAGGATTAACTTGACTCTGAATGCAGACCTCGATCTGACAAGGCCACCAGGGAAAATGTGAAGCAGAGGTTGTCACTGTTACAAATTCTCGTGGTTCCTGTAACTAATTGCAAGCTGAGATTCATGAAGTTTGGTTTCTGATGTAGCCTTATATGATTTTAATTTTTTAAATTTTTCTTGTAAGACTTGATGAAAAAAATGCGTGATTCAATCAGACCTGATTGATTAGACTGAGACTAACCTACCTGTAGCTCTTGCTTGGAAACGTTTGTTGACATTATTCCCGCCTTAATGAGACTGTTTACACAAGACCGATCCAAAAATTATGTATTTTTGGTGTGCCAGTGAGCCAAAGAAAGAATTTTTCTTTTTAATGATGAACAAAATGTAGTGTCACCACACAATCTGACAGACATCAATAGTGCTAGTCAAGAGAAGGTTATCTAAGGAGGCAAAACATTAAGTAAAACAAGGTGGGGCAGGGTAAGGAAAAGGGCTATTCTTTTGGGTGGGAGTTATCAAAGACGCCCACAGTTCTCCACATCCTAAATATTGTTGAGGTTCCTGATGTGTAAGGATTTGGTGGGGTGTTTTTCCTGTCCTGTATCTTTTAAGGAGGGACACACAAATGATTAGCTGTTACTCAGCCACTGTTCAGCAGGCTGTTTTCAAGACCCTCTAACTGCAAGCCCAGAAGTGTCCTTAATGATTGCAATGCCCAAAAATATCAGAAGGCCTTGCTATCTTGGCAAGATGAATTCTAAATTAGGGGCAGAAACCAACATCAACATTGCTGTCTTCTTCCAAGACAATAAATAGGAGGGTATTTATAAAGTCTGAAGCTAACTGGAAATCACGTTTAACTAATATATGACCTTAAGAGATAAGAGTCAGCAATTATTTTTATTTTCAAACACAGCTGTTTCCTCTAAAACAAAACAAACAATCAAATCCTTGAACTGAATGAGTACGATAGAGGGTTTTACTGTACAGGAAGCTGCTCATGCTGACATTTCCCTACACTCGCACTTCATTTAAGATTTAACAGGAAAACCACTCATGTCCTTTGTGTCTGGAATCAAATCCTTACCACTCCCAGTGAGAAATCACCCACTTAACTTTGAGTCAAATGTTTACCTCGTCATTTTTCCTGAGGATTTGTGCAGAAAGACCACTATGTAATTTCCCCACAACCTACTGTATTATGATGTGATACACTGTGAGGTAAGTAGTGGTCATCATCACTTTTTACATCAAAATCCTTTTTATCATTTATTATTTTCTAAAACTGTTCAACACCCAGCACATATTCATTAGGGATCATTTAGTTTTCACATTTCAGAATTTAGGATTCCAGGGTGACTTGTTGCAGGAGCGACAGCTTGGCTTGAGGTAGCCTTTCTCATTCCTTTTAAAGAGCTCAACCAGCTTTCTATATATTTCCAGTGTTTACATTTAATTAGTTGTATGTCTCACTGTTGCATTGTTGGTGGAAATTTCTGCTTTTCTGATTGTAGAATGGTTTTCAATTAAGGGCACCACAAGCAATTGTTTCAGATGTCAATATCCTTTCACATACTATTGTAGCGGAAATTATTAAATTTCATGTCGCCTGGGCCGTAATTAAACAAATACTTTTTGACATAGAATTTGACTTGACTACAGTCTTAGGTAGTTGCAAAGTTTTGTTATCTCACACTGTTCTGGTTAATGACTGACAAAAGTCGCCGTTCACAAAGGATTTTGATTTCGAAGTAGTAAGTAAAGTTAGGTTTAAAATACATTTCATCCTAAAATGCCTTTTCTTGGCAAAAAGAAGTTATCAGTCAATATTCCAGAAACACATACTAGATGAGCTTTTTTCCAGAGCTATAAAACGCATCTCACGGTCTTGATCAGTTGGAAGTCAGCTGAAAGCCAAAAAAGTTAGGCCTTGAGTTAATAATTACTTTTAGTCAATTTACTATTTCCAAGGTCAAAAATGAGCTTTAATGCTCAACATAGAGAGTTAGATCTTGATTTAGATTTTGCAGTTCTTATTAATTGATTGATGACTAATCAAGGTCAACAAAATGCCTAAATACTCTTGTCACTGCTTGCCTGTATGCGCAAATCCAAAGTTACCAACAGAGTGACTAGTGGATTCCTGAAAGACCATTTGTCCAGGCATACTCTTTCTCTACACACTCACACACATACACCTTCCATGCCGCCCACCACCCCATCGCCCACCATCACTACAGCTAGTGTGTGTGTGTGTGTCTCTCTCTCTCTGTGTTTGTGTGGGTGGGTGAGTGGGGGTTGAGCTCAAGCATAATTGGAGTTGAACACATTAGCACAGAGCCCACAGTGTACCAGGTTCCACAGAGGGCAACACAGCTGCGCAAAAACAGGTATATGGAAAACCAAGCTGATACAAAACAGAAACGTCTGAATTGA
>NTHP01000021.1:2142228-2189416 GCA_003416845.1 Oplegnathus fasciatus
GGGGGGGCGATGGGTGGGAGTGGGGTCTCCAACCATGATCGAGGACCACCTCGAAATGGACCCACAGCATCCAGCAGGAAGAAAAGTTGATCTTCAGCCAGTATGCTACAGAATTTCTGTGTTACAGCACGCTAGTAGAAAAACAAAAGATCCAGCTTGACTCAGCGGTTTTGATGAGACATGAGAAATGGTGACAGACTGATCTTGTAGTTTTCTTTGCCTGAAGGGTGTGCGGAGTGTCGCCATGTAAATTGGTTTGGTTTGACTTTCATTTGGTGTCAGCTGTTAAAAGGAAGATGGATATGCTTTGATAGTGATAATAGTTTCCTGAAAGCAAGCGGTATGCACATTCATCATTTAGGCTTCATCTTTCAGACGTGTGGCAACTGTTTGCAATTAGGGCTACCTGGTTACAGATCAGTATCAATGACTCCACTATGTTTTCCAAACAACTCCAAGCTTCGAGTAATGTTTTGTCAGTTTTCAGCCAGCTTCAGTCTGATTCCAGACATCTGATTTAAAATTGTTTACATCCATGTGGCTGCATGACACAGATTCTGTCATCTGCCCCTGTTCGTGAGGATCCATATGGACCGTACTCCCAAAAAAAAACATGTGAATATGTCTGTGTATGCTGATACCCAATTTATTTCAAACAGAATTGCGTGCGCATCTGCTTTCTGCATCCATTTTGGACTATGCGACACTTAAGAATGGGGACATCAGCTCTCTGTGCTAGAGCCAGAGGATGGTAACAGGAAAATGGCCACAAAAATGATGATAATGGATGAGAACAACACAGCCAGACTGCTGTAAGCGACTTACAGAAATAACAGAAAATATTAAATCTATTTATTTCTTCAGTCGGCATGAAAACTGCCTAGCAACAGCTTCCGTCTCAATTGAAAATTACACGGATGGATGGAGACGTTGCTACTGATTGGGTAGAGTAAAACAACAACCTCTGCTAAAAAGAAAACGGCTAACATGAACATAATTTTAGACTGAGTAATTAAACTAAAATTAAACTAAATGGTAATTCTGTCTCATTGGGCTACCCTCAGTCAGCCTTTGTTGCATTCTGTTCTGAACATTGAATACCTTTGGAATAGTACAGGATCTTTTAATGCTGTGGCATAACCTGTAGCACTTTCTTCTAAATACATTTCCATTTGGCTACTCTCTGTCGCCAGTCGATATGGAAATATAGTTATTAAAGCAATCTGATTTGTTGTCTTTAACACCCAGTGGTAGATCTTAAGTGGAAAAAAAACTCTGTGATGCCGCTTGTGTTTTCGACAGCAGTGTTTTTTCTTTTTAATAAACAGAAGAATACATGAAATAAAAGAACTGCAGTTCACAGGCGTCTAGCCACCTACAGAAGCTACATTGGCATCAACAGAAAATCCAAGGAAAAGACATCACAGCACAAGCCGCATTGTTTGATTGACAAGTGAACTCTGGGAAGTATAGTGCAGGAACACCACAGCAATGAATGCTTCACACCAAAGATGCTGCCAGAATGACAAAATAAGGATCTTGTGGATTACCACTTGAACTTTTAACCAGATGAGCACAAACAGACACAAAAACCAAATGAACTGCGTTTCTTTCAACATGTTATATCATCATCGCTGCCATAACCATATGCTCATGAAACCAGAGTGCAGCTACACGTTTTGTGATTACACACATATGGTAGCGATTAAGCTCATGCCAGTCGGGCTAGCCTCTTGTGGCTAGACATTGTGGTAGTCACACCAGTTTCACTGAAGTCATAGTGCCAAGTATGGTTAGTGTCACAGCAGATGATTTGAACCTGACGCAGCCATGTCTTCACAGAGCGAGTGCTGAAGTCGTCTGGTAAGCTGTATGGTTATGTGCCGGATGACGGTGAAGTCGGATTAGTCTAATATCATTGTCTGAGTAACAGTTTCCAAAGATGTTAAGAGCAGTTTGATGAGCTTTTTCCTGCCTAAAGGTTGTGGTTCACCAAGGAGGGCGGGACCAGAGAGTTCGATTTCTTTGCGACAGGCACTGAGTCAATTGAAGTGATGCAGGCTGGCATATTCATCCAAGAGTGCGGTGGCTGAATACGTGCTGATTTGCAGAGGCGCACTAACATTTCCTCTCCTAAAATAGCCTCTTTCTTCAAAAAGAAATTTACAGTCTTTCTTTCCCGATCAATTTTAGTATGGGCTCGCAAAGGGATGACCAGCAAAGATTTTGTGAAAACGAAGTCAAAAGGTAAGTGCATGCAAAGTAAGAGGTTGGAGTTGATCATAGCTGCTGTCTACAGCTCTTGTGCAGTTGAGACTTAAAGGAGAAGTTCAACCAAAATTGAAACTCCTGCTTTATTTGTTGACATTAATAAAACTCCACAGAAGTTTATAGAACCATACATAAAGCAAGTTAACACACACAGATCCATCTCAGCTATCTCTCAAAAATATTGAATTTATTGGTAACATCTGTAGACCAGTGGTTTCCAGACTGGGGTCAGGATGCTGGATACATCTTAAGGGTTGCAATGATTAACAAGATACAGTGGCAAATGAAAAAAAACCACATTTCTGCTACACGAATATGTACTTTTTCTGACCTTTCTCTAACCTTTATGTTTGACAGTGAAATACTAAACAGTTTTGCCTCTTCAGGCCTCTGAGGCAATCCAAGAAGGGATCATCACTGTTTGGTTAAACTGCTTGCAATTCACATGAAATTTGCAAGTAGACATTGCTTTGCATTCATGGGCATTCACTGTTTTGGGAAAGGTTGGGAACCACCGCCATAAACTGTAGAAAAACAATGATATCATATCTGTGACATCGCACATAGGGAAGGGACTTCTGGATGACTGGAGTTAGGTTTACAGTTTGCCACCATCATGGTCGCTTAATTGGAAAATCCAAAATTGCTCAATAAATATGGAGCCTGGGTGGGTATGACTGCAGCTAAACTTGGTTGGAATAGTAAACATTTATTAACCGACTGATTACATATTATTTTTACTTTTGTTGTAGTACACATCTTCTAATGTGTCTATTTTTTAGCCACTAAAATTATTTATTTGTTGGGTTAGGGTTAGTATTCGCTGAATTAGTAAGGTTGAAATTCATTTATCTAAATTCCAGTGTTCACTAATTCTCTCACTCTGTGACTTTGGCATCTCAAATGAGGAAATCATCCATCATTATTGGGTTTTTAAATGTCTGACAGTGTATGTTGTTTGGTAAAGTAGGTGATGTCTTCATCTATAGCCCCTGTTTAATCTGTGAGAGCTTAGACATTTTGCTTGCCTCCTTGCCTAAAATGGTTGCTGTTTTCTCCTCACTCAAACGAGTGTGGAAAATTACCAAATTACCAGAATATGGAGACAGAAGAGTGTATCCGACAAACAGGAAAAGGTGTCACCCTCATTAAAGACAACCAGATTTACAGTGACTCATTATAAAACAACAGGAGCTGAGTGCCAAAGTGTTTAACTAAAGGCCACATCAACAGCTCAGGTAGACAACATTACCTGACTCCTGGCAGTTAGGCAATTTTCAGCAAAACACACCACACACATTCCCCCCTTGAAGAAAAACAAGTAATGGAAAGGCCAAGGAAGAATTAAGGGTGATTAAACCTTGAAACTGACTACAAAACAAGCAGCTGAGTGGGAAGTTGCTTGGTTGTTACTTGGAGAGGTGGCATGTTTTCCTGTATCCAAACCTATCTTTCAGCTCCCTGCCACAAACTTCCAAACAGTGTTCGCTGGTAAAACAGAAAGTTTGTTTCGAAGCTCTGTAGCCTTAATCGTTCTTGTTGACTCATGCTCCGACTCCTCAGCTGCAAAAAATGCCACCATGCCCTCAGATTCCTTCTCCATAGCTTATTTGTTTAATTTTCAGAAACTGATGTTGATCGAATTTCCACTTTCACATTCAAAGAACAAATGAGAAGATTTGTTCCAACATTAGATAAGCTCCATCTGAACGCTTTTATTCACTTCTTCTTTTCTTTTTCACTTACTCTTAACTGGAAATTGAAAAGTCGCATGGTATGCCTTACACTTGACAGAGTGATAATACATGATCTGACAGTATTCTCTCCAATTTTGAAATGAACTTTAGAAACTGATTTTTCCCTCCAAAGACCTTTTGATATCTTCTTTTCCCCCTATGTGACATTTAAAAAATGTTTTTTCTCTTGTTCATTTTGGGGTGACACGGTGTCGTGGCTTTTTAGGTTTCTTTGATTGATTTCTTAGTCTTTCTTTCCTCCATTTTCACTTCGTATTTCTATTTACAAATAAAGTGATCGTACATTAACTGATCATTTCAGTTCTTGGTAAATGGCCTGGAATTATGGTTACTGATCTGTACGGCTTTCAACAATGTAACAAGTGGGATTTCTGTGGCATGTCGATGCATCATACAATGCATCTATTCATCTGTCAAACGACGCCATAACAGAGACTAACTGTGCAGCAAACTCCTTCACCCACTATGTACTGATATCAATCCAAATTCTGGCAGTGATAATTTCCTCTTTAACAATGCTCTTCAGATTGATGTTTGTGCAGAGCAGTCCAGAAATACATTATCTAAACTAATAGTCTTTCTTTTAATGACACCAAGCCTTTTATTCTGTGCCAAATTGCACTAGTCAGACGCCTTTCGGGTGTTTCTTCCTACTCAAGGCACCACTATTGGGTTTCCAGCCCTTAATTTAGTTCAAATCAACATCCCCACCCAGAACAAATGGTCTACCTCAGATGACTCTCAAAACAGATCACACAGGATGAGCCCAGGTCTCCAACCGTGTTTCCTATAACCTTTGAAAGCCCTCTGAGGAGCCTCTCCTCGTCAAGTGTTTCAGCAGATCAAAGGCGGATCAAAAGTTTGGATGTTTGTCTTTGCTGTGTGTTTCCTGTCCAGTCGGCTGACCAACTGACTTTGACTCAAAATGAGTGAAAATGGTGAATGAAATTCAGTATCAGTATGTGGTGGGTACTAGAAAATGGGAAGCCGATAAGTAAGTACACAGCCCATGACCTAAATGATTATTTATTATCAATCGTGGTAGTAGTAGTAGTAGTAGTAGTATTAGTAGAAGTAGCATTATATCTCTTAGCTCTTATCTGTTTATATCTCAATATCAATCATTTAAATCTGTCAAGTTAGACTGAGATTTTATTCAAGAGGGATGGGTTTCAACTTTACAAACATTACTCTGAAGTAAAACTGGAGCCTGACATAATGTCACTAGTTGAGTTAAACCTCAAAACCACAGCAGGTGGAGATAAAGAACCACAGTCGGCTAGTGAAGAATACATGAATGACAGGGACTTATTTTGTCAGTCATTCGTGATCTTGAAAGACTTGTGCTGTACGCCAACTAGCTAACGTAGTATAGATTGTATTATTTTTAATGGTAGCCTCAGGCTTTATGTTCGCAACCTCTCCTCCCTCGTACATTTCTCTACAGATGCCTGTCTGACATTACTTAGCCAGAACATTTGAGGCTCTTTGGCTCGACCACTGAAGTTTGACTCAGCCAATGAGATTATTTTTAAAATGTCTGTATTGTATAACTACAACTTGTATCTGAACAATGGTGATTGTGCATAAATGTGCAGCCCGGCGGGTCTGTCAGTCGGAGGCAGAGGGAGTGAAGAGGAGGACTGGGGAAGAGGAGGAGAATCTCCCTCAGGGAGGATACAGCAGGGCAGGAGACAACATGGCAAAGGCAGCGGGAACACTCGAAGAACATGGCCGACTGCCAAGAGTAGTTTGGCGGACCTCGGCTGACACAGCACTTCACTGCAGCAGCCACACAAGCTTTCTTTGGTTAAGGCTTAAAGGGCTTTGCGCTGAAACAAGCTCCCTCTGCCTCATGTATGTAAACAGTACACACAGATCAAGATCGGATGCAGTCAGACATGACAATACTCTTATGTGCATACTTGAGGGGTCTATATAAATCTTGTAAAGCATCATGCAAACACAAGGCATGCTGCCATATAAAGAAAATCCCTGCCAGAACAGACAGTATTAAACAGACCACACAAAAACTCACAGTGCACACCCAAGCTTGTGATCATGTCAGGACTTTCATGAACTGCATTCATTCTCCGAACTCTAAACCTTTCCCTGTCTCTAATATGCCTAACCACAATCTTTACCTATAGCAATTTCGACATGTGGACAGGAGGAGCTGGCGATCAAACCGCCAACCCGGTGATTAGTGGACGACCCATTCTACCTCCTGAGCCACCATAGTGTGGCAAGTTGAGGGAGGTCTGATCTGAGAGACTGCACTTGGGAAGGCTGATGATTTTGGATGCAATGTGTTGTATATGTGACTGTGTGTGCATGCATGTGTATGCATGACAGGTTCTCATGAAGACTCACATACATTATGCACACACACAAACACACTACACATAGTGCATGTACAGTGTATCATCAACTAGAAAAAACTACTGCAGCCACTGAAACTCTATCTCTTCAATGAACATGAAAAGACATGATAAACAGATTGATTATATAAGTGGCATATGGAAAACATTACTTGAGGCCTGGCGGTTTTATGCCATATGCGTTTGTAAATGGGGTTATCAAGTATCCGTACTACGTGTTGAAACTACACAGACGGCGGCCTGTCAATGGGAAATGTGATGACAGTAATATTTCCTCTCCTGCAAGTGGTTATTAACAGGTACTTTTACAACAACTCCAGAGAATAATTGCTGTGCTGAGACCTGGGCTCACCTTATCTGTGAACACAGCGAAGATTAGTTCTCAAATTATCCAAATATTTACTTTAAAATCATTAAACACACTTAAATCAACCTCTGATTTTTAAGGAAACTGTACTGTTAACAGTAGAGTTTAACATAATTTATCACTGAGGTGACAACGCTGACATGAGTTTTAAATGAGCTGTAAAAAAACACATCCGATGTCTCTGAATAAGTTTCCCTTGGCCTTTGGGAGATAATATTTTCATTACCTGTTTTTTCACGTCATAATTGCAACATTTATAGCTGCAGGGCAGAAGCTATGGCTTCTCTGCAGCAGGGTTTTTTGATGCTGGGTTACTGCACGATGGCCAAGCTGTCTGATCACTGCTCAGATCTTGTCAATTTTGTAACATTGACTGTGAGACTTTGAAAAAGAAAAACAATTAGAAAGGAACAACAAAAGAGGACAAATATATTTTAGTTTTCGATGGACCTTGTCCACAGCAGCGAGTGAGCAGGTGGGGGTTACTATTAGGATGACTTTACAGACAAGCCACAGACTAGCTTTATGCTAACGTGAACCCAGTAAAAGGTGACATGGCTGGTTTGCCAGTGAGGTAAGGTAAGCTAATATTAGCTCAGAGTGACAAAGGAGCAATGCTGTCACCAAACTGCTTCATGGTTAATTACATGCCAAACGAACCTCACCGCTCCGGTGCTTGACACCACCATCCGGTGCTGTACTGTTTTAGGAAACAAACGTCCACTTCCAATGCTCACTGCCAACTGCTAGCGCAGCGACAAATGATGGCAATAATTTGGGGAAAAAGCTCCTCCCAGATGTGAGGGCAGCTCCAGGTCTTATAAAGTGAAGAAGTCTTGCTTTTACAACCACCCACTCAACGTCCACCAAAAGGTTTCCCTTCCGTTCCACAAGTATATTACTTATTTGGAGAACCTAATAACGATTATTCAGGGTGGCAGGGTGGCCTGGTGGTTACAGTGACCGTCCCATCATGTAAAGGACAAGGGTTCAATTGCAGTAACAGCCGTGCGTCCTGGCCAAAAGCCCTTCAGTAAGATGCTGAAACCACTCACTCAGTCACTGAGAGTCATTCTGGATGTGACTGCTCGCCACATGTTAACATGCTCTGAATTAAATGGAGTGTTTTTTAAATTTTCATATTAAATCCAGAACGTCAGGCCCTAAAAAAACATTGTGACTCACAGAGCGGATAAACATGCAAAAAGAATTTATCACAACGCGTGCGGTCACCGAACATTAATACCACATCTCATTGATGAGAAAGACACACTTTGTGGAATTAGAGTTCAGCTGTGAACTACTGTAGGTGAAGGAATAAGAAAAACAATGTAGGCATGTGTGTTTGGAGGGAAGAAGATAATGTCTTTATAATATGTCGCATAGCTCAATGTCACACTGGAACAAAAATAATGAAAGCAGACATGGTCTTGCCTTACACTTTATGTAAATGGTCCTAATATATGTGGGAAAATAAAACTTTCCTCAGAGAGCACTGAGTAGGACCATTTTACACAATATTGACATCGCTTTTGTTGTCAATAGACGTCCACCCTAATTGCAATCAGTTATGACTACTCATTTTACTGTTATCCTCAATGTTACATGTTGGTTATGATGCATGTATCAGAACTGAAGCAGCAGAAGAACATCTGTTGACATCTCTGTGTAACTTAGGGCTTGCTATGTAGAATAATGAATGATGGAGAATATATTGCTTGTATCTTACTGAGCAATGTCTGCAGGACAGACATACTGTCTGCCTATTACTGGTCAATACAAACAGACCACACTCACACTTACATGCAAGTTTGACCCTCCAATCAGCCTAATCTGAATATTTTTGGACTGTGGGAAGAACCCAAAGTGCTATGAGGAAACCTGTGAATACGTGGGGAGAAACTCCACGGTGAAAGGAAGAACATGACACCAAAGTGACCCACCTCTCTTGTGTCTGAATTTGTCATTCAGAGATACGTGTTTTGTCCTTGAAGAATCTGGACGAATTAATGTTTGATTACGTAAGTGTTGGCACATTGCTGCTGCTGTAATACCTTTAGGAAGGCATGTTAAACTGGCCAATCAGAGCTATAACAAAATAAACAGAGATGATATCTGCTTTTATTTCCAAGAGACTTCTGCAAGTCAGAATATGTGAGAACCTAAACTAGAGTGACAGGTGTTGAGCAACAAGGTAATCATTACGGTGCTGATCTCACACATCAAAAGCCAGGCGAAGGAGTGTATAGTACATTTTTAGTAATGCGAGATTAATATCTACCTGTTATCACTGCGCCAGCAAAATGCCACAATATAATTTCAAAGCCTAAGGGTCCTGCAGAGAAGAAAAAAAAAACTGAATAAAAAGTAATAATAACAAGAGTGCCTCCAATATTTCACAAGTAGGAGTCTGGAAAGATTTCAAAATTGGTTGCTGGCTCTTTTTAATAATTCACATTTAAAGCAAACAATAATTCAGTGTTCATGCCCACAGGAGAGGGTAAATGAGGATAAAACTAACCAAACAACAGCCACATTCAACAGTTTGTAATTGTATGGTGGCTACTGTTTACATATTTAAGTAGTTTAAAATGTGCCCACATTGTGATACAGATCATCTGTCAAGTACCCATGGTTATTAAAGTTAATGCAGAGACTTTTGGTATTTTAGTTACTCACGCTTTGAAGTGGGTAAACGCTGTGGGATTCCCGTATCTCCGGGAAGAAAAAAAAGGACAGGACATGCACCTTGAATCACTGTGATATAGGACATTATTGGATTTTATAAACAACTGCAAAGCATGGGGCCCACTCATGGAAGAACAAGCATGATGTATGAGTTGGCCAATTATGAACATACAGTTGATTTGTGGAACATCACTCTCTCCCATTGATTTGTGCTTTTTTATCTGTTTGTTGTTTTAGTTACAAATCCTACAGATTAGCTGGTAATGAAAAAAAGCTGACAATCCCGCTCAGAAACGGGGAACGTAAGGAAATGCGGATGGGAAATGTGAGGTGGGCCCACGCCCTTGAGTATAATGCCTTAGACATGGACTTTATGGCCATTACCAGTCCCTAATTTGATTCCGCCGTACGATCCGGAACAATCAGGACCAGGCTTGTCTTTAAGGATGACTGGTAAAACCCAGCCAACGGAAAAGACAGTCTGCATAGCAACATGGAGACGATGCAAAAACAAGCTCCCTGTGACCCCTCATAGGTCAGTTAAAGCACCAGGAGGAAACAGACCTGACAATGCACACACCTGTAGCCACCAGAATGGAAAAAGGCTGAAAAAAGGCAGACAAAACCTCCTACTTCCCACTAAAACCCCCTTCATCACAATTAATAGGACTATCTTACAGTAGAGAAGTCTATATGGCAGTGCAATATGTGAATCTCTTTGTAGCTAGTTAGAACATGATGGAAACTTGTTCCTCATCCTCACTACCGTGGCCAGTTTAACAGCTTTTCCATGGGAACGCTCCCCAGTATACCCCAGCTGCCGGAAGGGAGCCAAGAGATGCAGGGTTTGAATGTGGGCTAGGGCGAGCCTCCATTAAACTGGTGATCCCAGCATGGCGGTAAACCTCGGTGTGCTTCACTCCTTCCAACTGTAAAAGCCTGGTTAAGGCGTCAGGCCTGGCTAGGCAGAGACAGCCCTCTGCCCCACCCTGGTCAAATATTGTACCTCCAACCTGATGCTAAAGCTGGAGCAAATGCTTTGCTTTCAACCCGGGGCTAATGCTAGAACCCTAATGGATCTCCAAGCAATGCTAATGTCTCAACAGTACTTCCTACTGTTGGTTCAGCTTTCTGAATAAGAATAAAAATGGATGAACTTGCAGTATATACTATCTGGATAGACTTATTCTGACAGCAAAGTAAGTGGTTTACCATGCTTACCTTTCACTTGCTGCCATTATCTTGTTTACAGTGCTGCTGGTTCATCTGGGAAACTGCTAGCCCCATCTGTGACTTCAGCAGCAGTCAATCCATGTTTCAGTCATATAGCGCTGTCAATGCCAACCTTAAAGGAAGTATTATAAGTGCTTTTTTACCAATTTTCCAGTTGCAAGGTGCATCTTTAAAGGTACTGATTGGCCAAACTGACATTTAAATAAAGCATTTCCACAGCTGAGTTTTCCTTTAATATCAGTAACGTTACATACGTGGCTCTCTCCTTCTTCTTCACAGCTTAAGAAAATCGAAGGTAGGGCTGGATAATCACGTCATCAATCATCAAATTTGGTGTCCTCCCCTGAAAGAGACATCAGTTGTCTTAAAGTCAAACTGAACTTTATACATTCAACATTTGGGAGGACCCATTGTGTTAATAATTGTGTATTCCCTTCAGAAAGTGGAAACTACCAAGCTAGGCTAGCTTCCACCAACCTAGCTTGCTAACGTTACCATTGTTCAACTTAAAAGCTATTTAAGTATTTAAATGAAGGCCGTCACGACGAAATTAAGGTTTACAGTAACGTGATTAGTTTTTTCAGTAATGAGTAATGTAAGTGACATTATAATTACTAATGCCAGTAACACCCTTTCCTTCAACTTTTTGGGAGGCCTACAGTATAGCTTGTTAGCTGCCTTACCAGGAATTTGGTGTCTGTGCAGTCAGTGGAGACGTTCAACTGTGACATGTGAACTTAGCAATAGCTGGTTAGCTAAAATACTGACTGGGTTAGCCAGAAACTCTTAAACAGCATAAAAGAAGTAAGCACACATATTTTTATCTTACCGAGCAACACGAAAAGGTTGGTGGGGCAGCTAGCCTTCCGGTGACTCCAAGTTGTCTTATTGTAACATTGGTGTCTTCTTAGCTGGCTAGCTAGCCACCGGTATGTCTGGAACTTACCTGGAGTTTTCTTCACTTAGCAGCATTTGTGGAGCCTGTGGTTTCACGGTGGGACTTCTGACTTCTGCAGCATGCTGTCACCTGTGCTATGGTGAGTGTATAACGTCAGCTCTAACATTAGAGCATTCCCAACAAAAACAGAGGTAAACTAGCTCTGTATCTTGACTGAAATTAAAGTGCATGTTTTTTCCTGCTGCAGCATGCATGTATGTGATTAATCACATGCTCTGTGTTCCTTTGAGAAAAAATCTGAAACCGAAAGAGAGAAAAATATATATAGTGTGCAGCCAATCAGATTGGTTCATTTTAAACCATATTTGCATAATGCACAGTAACATCACTGCCACACTGACTAACAGCCAGACAGCAGCCTGCTACGCAAGAGTCACAGTCTTTGAACAACAACCCACATTAGGCTTTCCTACTAAACTCATACATGTCCTGACCTGCACCAAATGAGCCACCAAGTGCATTTTTTGCTAGTTTGCAGGGTAGTTAGCCAATGAGCTGCTCAGCTGCTGCACATTAAACAGATTATGAACTTCAAATGCAAATGTCACATCGGTCTGTTTAGATGCTGGTGTGGTCTTTCCTCTTCAATCCCAGTACTGACAACACTCTGTCTGTCCACGGCTTGTAAGCTACAGCACAAGTTTGTTTACTTTGTCTGTCGTTCCCCTGCTGGGGCTCAGCCTACCCCACTGGCAGAGAAGAAAATTAGTGTCCCTGATATTTCTCCAAATGTTTGTTTTAATAATAAAACAATTGACTGTAGATAAAAAAAAACCTCTGATATTACTTATGACTGCAGAAACGGATGACTAAATGTGATTTCAGTTGGACTTTAAGAAAGCTTGATATCCCAGCAGCGATTAACTAAACTATCAGCATCAGCAACACTTGCCGCCTCCTGCTCATATTCATTGTCATATTGTGGAAAGAGCAAGAAAAAGCAGAGTGGTGCCTCCCACAGTTTACCTGTTTCACTATACCTTAATTATACCCATCTTTTCACTGTGGATTGGCCCACAGCTGTGAGTGTGACTTTATGTAGAGTTATTAATATTTACTGCCTAGTTGTTCATTGAGCCACTCATAGTCACAACCCCACCCTAGTTTGCCACACTGGCCATGGTCCTTGACTATAATCCTAGATGACCTCACTTGCTGCTTGATGGCATGTTTGTGGTTATTAGTCTATATAATGGCTCCAATTAATTTGGGTGGGGAAAATTTGTGATTCAATATGTGCCAGTCAGATAAAACAACATAATGTCTGTGGAAGAACACTGACCACTCTGTCTGGAACTGTCTTTGACCTCTGAATTATAATACAGAGAAAAAGGTCGCCCGGAGGTTATGGTGCACTTCATTCACAGCCAGTCTATAGTATGTGACAGGAGTTTATGAGAGCGGCTCTTAACGCTGCTTGACAGCGGCCTGAGTTTTCCTTTAATGTGGCAAGTCAGACGCCCTTCCACAGCGCTTGGGTTACTGTCTTCTATCCTCTCTCATTTAAGGCTCAGCTGTAGAGGCGTACTGGGTGAAAAAAGATCTTTATTGAATTAGCTCCTGACTGTAAAGTTAACTGCCATCAAGCTACGGACTTTTTCTCAGGCCTTAGGCCAACAGGTTTCTCTTCGTGCGTAAGGATCCCACACTTCTGCCTGTCATTGTGCAGTGCCTTTGTGTGCAGCCATACAAAGGTAAATGAGCCATTCATTCTGGTAAATCATACAATTAAATACACTAAACAATACTACATCTGCAAGGTCATACAAGATTAAATCCATGCGTATTAAATGAAAGCTGAGTTTATGAGCCAAATCCAGACTCCAAAACAATTTGAGTGTGTTTTATTCACCAACACAAACGCTCGCTCCACCAAAGAACACAAAAATTACAGAATATGCAAATCGCACACATACTGTAAATATAAAGAGTCTGTATTTTGCTCTGCGCTAACTTGCTCATTATGGACCTGTGTGGCCTTTGCGCAGGTCTACCTAACTTGACGTCAGAAATCACCCACTAAATAGGAGGCACATGGGAGCTAGGAGTGAAGGTTATTTTGAAAACCCCATCACCAGACTGGCTTGGTTTGTCTGATTTGGGTTGGACCTCACATGGTCACCACGCCACTTGTCAAATGTTTTATCTGGTTTGAAATTGCTCTGGTGTGCAAGTGGCTATCACAGCTCCAAGTGGCAGCTAGACTCCTAAATGCAGGTTTCAGGGAAAGGCAAAGCCATAATGGCACCTCATTTCCAGTCAGCTGGAACATTTTCTTACTTTTCCAACAGAGAGAATCTGGCAATCTGGTATCTGGCAATGTAGGTTATGGTGACATGCAGAAAAATCTGTCAGTGGTATTATCAATGAAAAACTCCACTATTCTTACTGACTGATTGTAATAGGTGTCAACATGACTGTACAGTGAACATATTCTCAGAAATTAATGACACAAGGAGAACCTTTTATGCACTGTGATTATTATTTTTTCCCCTTAGGATGCCCTTGAAAAGTTTGAACATTGCCATCTTTAGTTGAGGCACAGCAGTGCCTAAAACTGCCAGTTCACAGATATTTATGAACTAATCATTACCTAATGATTCATCAGTATAGTATCTCCCAGTCTGTTCTTAACTCATCATTATCTACTATATAGTCCTCGAAAAACACCAAGCATGTACGTAGCCTTTTGCTAAACAATACCTCAGCAGGGATGCCCACAGTTAAGTAATTAAACATGCAGCTTCTTGGTTACTAAACAGTCGTTGCTTATCAAATTAAGGCCAAAAACAGGCTGAGATAAGGGTTTCCACCGACCATCAGTTAATGCCTAATTAATATTGTATTTGTAAGTAGAGCTGAAACGATAAGTGGATTATTCATGTAGCCGATCAACAGAATTTTTTAAATCAACAGTCATTAATCGATGAATAATTTCACTCAGTTTTTCAAGCAAAAATGCAAAATATTCTAAGTGTAAGGATTTCCAGCTTTTCTTTGTTATATATGACAGAAAACTGAATATTTGGGGATTCTGGCTGATGGTGGGATACAGTATAGAATGTGAAGACACCACAGGAGTCAGTAGGTTTGATTTGTAGTAAATGGGATAAAACATGAAGAATCACTGGTAATGGCCTTAAAGTTCGTTTTACGAGTGGATATTTGTAGATCTGTCTCTGCCGTTTTCAACAGCGACTTTTAATACCTGGGTTTTCATTATTCTATAAAAACACTGGTAAATTGTCCTGTCCAAGAGTCTTTGCTTGTTGACTCGTTTAAGCATCCTCCTGGGTAGAAACGTCAGCTAGATGCCCTAAAACCCTTCGCCAAGCCTTTGAATTTCCTTTGTGGTCGTCCTGACACACATTCCTCGTTGTTTTTCAAGTGGAGTAAAGTAGTGACCTCACGTGAAGCGTCTGCAGCTCCGGAGCTGATGCTGGGTTACATCACTCCCTGAATGTAGTTTGTCCTCAGACATTACGACAAGAGTGACTTAAAATATTTCCTCTCAGAAGAAGAAGTTGTTTTTTAGTGGTAGGTCAAGTAATTGTATCACACTCTGTGTCTTGGCTGGCTCTATTTTTCTCCTTGAATGACATTGTGTTGTGTGGAAATATGTATCAATAGTGCTTGAGAAGTGAATAAACTCACTTGTGTACCACAAAATTTGGGGTCCCCCTGCAAGCGTGTGGCCTTCCCCAAACACCTACTGCCTTTATTTTAGACCTCTCTCTCAGTTCTTAACAATGGTTAAAATTAACACCAGTTAAATGATACTGTGCAGGAAGTGTTTAATGGAATAGTCTAACTTATACTACATAGTACTCTATGAGTGTACTTGTATGTACCCTGCTCTACACCAGTGATTAAAGGATTGTGTTTCAGTGGAATGGTGCGCAATTGAATACAGCAGCACGTCATTCTGTTGAGCGCAGATAAAATGGCTGTTAATACTTACAAAACCATGAATGACATATTTAACATCCTCGTGACTCACCGTGAGTTTTAAAAGCAATTACTCATAAATTAGATATTGGGGAAATACTGTTCTCAAATAAAAAAATAATTAGGGAAACAGTGCGTTACAGTGTTTTTGTGCTGTGGCATTTGTCAAGCAATAGGACACTTCATTTACAGTCAAGCAAATTATTTGGAACCTTGATCCAAGATTATATATCTGCGATGAAATGTCCTGTTTCCATGTGGTTTTGTCACAGCTTGTGCCACCCAAACCCCAAACACGCGTTTTTCCACATGGTTTGAAAAACACAAGTGACACACCAGTGTTAGAGTGGCTTAGAAAAACATTTCTGCCACCAAGTATGTGTGGCAATGCTGTGAACACTGGAATAAATGCTCTTAAAACAGTCTGGATATTATTCACTTTTATGATTTTAATAGTAATGGCAACATTGGCACTGGCATCAATAATAATGGGGGCGATTCTAAAATCTGAATAATTATTATGATGATTGTTGCTATTTTTTTAAGATGATGCCATGAGGAGAAACATGCTGTCATGCTGATATCATTGGCCCAGTATTTGCGGATGTTAGCAATTTGTGCATGCGGAGTTACAGTCATTTCAACTGCTAAACACAAACCCAGTAAAATAAAAGCCAGACAGCATCTCTTGTGGTCCAGAAAACAAAATATCTGGGCAAGAATAGCTTTTGACCTAAGAGAGTCTTTCATATGTTCTTTCCTCATGCCTCCAGATTGGAATGTTTTTCAGACTGAGGCAATATGCCATGAGAGCAAAAAATTACACACGGGAAACAATGTGTGGAGTATTTTTAGCACAAGAGTTAAATATATGAATAGTAAGCTAAATGGTCAGCAGTGTCGTGTCATTCGAAGTAGTGCAGCATTTTCTAAATTAAAATCACAGGGAACAGGCGTTGTTACCTGTTTAGATGTCTTTTGGCACGCTTGGAATTTGGCTGTGGTTTTAAAGTGCAACACCGTGGCTCTTTGATGATATAATGAGATGTTATTGAATTGTTGGTAGATGACTGGACTTTTTCCGCTTTTTTACTCATCTCAATGTCTGCTCAAAAATCATGAGTATATTTTGGTTATGGAATTACAATAAAGTCAAAACACAAGCGCATGTTTTGGAACGGGCAATAAAACTCCATTGTTCATACGACTATATTCCACTTGTGGCTTCTTCTTCCTTTGTAATTGGCTTCATGCATGACCAACGCGGAACAATATTTTGGAGGGATTCCACCTTTCTAAAGGAAAATTCATCTGTCAAGCGGTTGCACCTGCATTACTGGGTCTGTGACATACAGTATAGCTATATACTGTATATGTGGTATTGTGGTAAAGTGCAGTCCGAAGGTCCAGGCATCCTTGTTTGTTTGTTGGGGGTCCCTGGCAATCACATTCGCTTTGATAGTGACTTTTATTATTATTTATTATCCTGCTTGAGAAGAAATTGGGTGATTTTTGACCAAAGAACAGTAAGTGTTGGCACCATGCAGCCAGCTGTTAAAAAGGCTTACCCCACACAAACCGCCGGCTTAATGAGAAATAATACAACCACTAATAAAGACTCAGTAGTTGAGGGGAAGATGGACTGGTTCACTGCTGAGACAGGACAATGGCATCAAATTTTAAGGCATGCTTTCCACCAGCTGGAGAGAAGGGTGGGTTGGGATGTGTGGTGTATCACAAGATAAATCCAACACTGGATACTAACACTGAAAGAGAAATCTGAAAGAAATTTGTTAATATGTAAAGTTTGGAGCGAAAATAGTGTATATATTATTTACACTCATTTTATAAGATTTATAAATGTAAATAGGGTTATGTGAAGTGAAAAAAAAATATTCTTGTATCTTAATATTTGCGCACATATTTGTACATTTCTGTGCACAAATTCATTCTGTTGGATCTCTGGAGGTTGTATGTCACTGCTCTCTGATTGGCTATAGGAACTGCAATTTCAGTAGTTGATACAGGTGTGGATTTTTTTTGCCCCTTCCCCTGCAAAAACTCTGCAAAAAATATATTTGTGTGTGGGTTTGAATCTACAGGATGATACTGACAATTGCACAAAAAATGATCATCAAATCTGTACTCACAACAGCAGTTTTGTACTTGAGAGATCCAGTCCAATTTTGTTTCACTTCACGCAACCTCATTTACATTTGTAAATCTTATTTTTAAAAAAGCCAGTAAATAATATATGCACTTTTTTTGTTTTCCTCCATAGCGAAGCAAATGTGAGATTTCTTACTTCATCAGATCTGCCAGCTAAAAATAATGGCACAAAACATCAGATCAAGAAGGCAAAACCAACCTCCTGAAAATAAGGTAATTCATGGCCCTGGTATGTGTGTATACATGAGTCTTAAGTATCCATCCCTTGCCATTGAAGGCAAGCCTGATGTTGGCACATGCGAAAGCCTTCAGAGCACTTGTGTAAAAAGCATTAAAATTCCCCACGCAATAAAACCGTTATTTATAGGACCGTAACAGCCTTGTAGTTTGTCTTACACAAACCCCAGAGGAGGAACCAAGACACTCAATCCTCCCATAGACACTCACTGCTAAGGCTACTGCAACACATGGCCCCTCCGCTGGTTTGTATAGCTTCCTGATGCAAACCAGTCACGTTGCTTCTTTTCTTTTTCTTTTTTTTGCAGCCACATGAAAGCGAAAAGATTTATTGAAAATTAAGCGGATAAGAATTTGCGGCAAAGGCAGAGCGAGAACGGGTGAAACAAAAGGACAGAGCAAAATAGGTGCTCTCAGTAACCCGTGTGATGTCATCTGGAAAAGTGTGTAACATTGTTAAACTATACAAAAAAAGACAAACTTGTGACACAACACTTGCGGCATGAAGGAAGAATGTGTCACTCACTTGTTAAAATTCAAAATAAAGGAATTAGGAATCAGGGAAAAATGTTGTGCAAAAACCAGAGAAGTCGTCACGGACTCGAGGTCAGCGGAGTTCAACAGCTCCACAATGCTGTTGTTGTGAAAGGGAAGTTGACTGCGGATTTGTAAAGATATGAGGTAGCATCCTCCACTCCCTCTCACTACAGGTACATCAGAGTGTGAGGGGGATTTTCCAGTTGCAGTTGCTGAAAAGGCCAAACCCTCAAAAAGCTGAGAGCCTGGAGTCTGTCATTTTTGGACAAAATCTTGATGACAGGGCAAGCCCAGGTCTGGAAACTTGCACTTGAACATATCAGAATCCTTCATGGGCCTTTGCATCCAACTTTCCCAGCTTGCCACAAACATACAGTATGGGCATCAGTAAGTACATTAAACATGCAGGGATATGATGTGGTGACCGACATACTGTTCATTTTCACTGCACAAAAGAGCAACAGGCTTCCATACGCAGGTTCTGTGCATTGCAAGAGATGGCTCTGGGATTGTTCTTGAAGAAGATACTAAACTTCAATCTCCTAAATGTCAATTAAAACTAAAGAAACGCATCGGATGAATTATGTTTTATGCAATGCACAGTAATTATGTGTTTGTGACAACAAACGGGTGAGTCAGTGAAAGTAGTGCCACCGCGGTGGTACGCCAAAGTGTGTCACGGAAGTAAATTTATATGACTCATGTCAGAGAACTACATGTTGTTGGTGATTGAGGAAACAGTTGTCTTTTAATAACTTTTTATATGTTTATTTACTTCATAAAGCAAAGCACTATTTGTGGGTAGCACATGTTGATTTTAGTTTAGTTTAGTTGTGTGTCAGTGAATGACCACAAATGGTGTGATGACCTAGCCGACCGTTAAGAGGCGTAGATCATTACCACACTTCAAGCTGCCCACTCTCGTTTTACTTTGCTCCAACAGCTTTCATTTTAGATCACAAAGTACAGTAGCCTCTGGTTAAAATCAGCATTGGGAAATGTTCACCTCTGCCTTTGAGCAAGGCACATTAGACTGAAACATCCCTGGTGGAGCTTATGAAGGTGGAGGGCTGCTTACACGCAGCAGGGTAGTGGGTGAAACTGTGCCTCTGTGCTGTGTTAAAGAGGGCAAAGCGTAGGAAAAAAAGAGTGTGCATGTTCAGTAAACATTCTCTGAATTAATAAATTCACCTCTAATCTGCTGTTTGACGTGAAGCCTTTTGTCCTTACAGACCCAGTTCGTGAACAAACACATAAATGCAGTTTTGGAAGTTTAATTTTCCTTACGCAATCATTTATAGTAAAGCTCTGCAATATTTTCATATCAGTAAATGTCTGGTTTGCTACATACTGTTGCTGATTGATATAACACAATAGTGTTTCCCAGTTCACGAGAGATTTTCAGTCTGTTGTTGTAGTGTAGTGGCTGGTTGCTCTTATGGGAAAATTCTGCCCAGCTATATACTGTATATTCCTGGGCATACAGGGATGAATAGAAGAAGAACTGGATAGTTGGTATGAGCAATGATAATCACCATGGCTGAGCGGAAGCAAAAGAAAAGAGTGCCAACCACTAAAACTCAAACTTAATCAAAGAATTCCAAAAAAGGCACACTGTTTGATTCAGAACTTTTCTCTTAGAAGTGTAGTGCAGAAACACCTACTGCTAAAAACCAACGATGTTGTGAGACCAAAAATTAAAGAAGAAAATATTAAAGTGTGAGAGAGACAAAAAAATGTACTTTTGAGACTGAAGAGTGTTTTTAGGACCTTCTGGATAAAAATGGGAACAGCTCTTACAATACAGGGGGCTAAAGGACAGGATGCTTTCTTTGTTTTGAGTGTGTGTTTGTGTTTGTGTCGGGATGAGTGATGTTGGCCTGTGACTACCGTAAATATAAGGTATTGTCCAGTTGTGTTGTTCATCTCTGAAATGATGATGGATGAGGTTCCATGCTGAGAATCGCTGCAGAAAAAAAGACTAAAACTTGTCATAAACTGCTTTTGCACACTTTATTTACTCAATTCCAAGTGCTGTTTCAGATACTGTCACACAGTAAGGTTGTGGGGTGATACGCAGAATATTGGATGTTTTTTCTTAAAAAAATCTGTAAGCTCACAGCCTGTTATTGTAAGCTTTAACACATACTATAAGTGACTATTGTCCATATCAGTCAGGCCCTGCTGTGCAACCAAAGGGAGAGAGCAATGCATGTTGGGAAGGCTGACATATATGTGATGGCCGACACTTCTGCTGTCTATCATCCAAACCTTTGCTATACAATTCAGTACAAATCAAGCACTTTCTTCGAGCAAGTTTTAAGGCTGGTAGTATTGTAAGATAAATATGATACATCACACAGAAAATCAGGGATAATAAATCCCTGATTGTCTTTCATCACATTTTATAAGCCTAATTTGCTCTACTCAGCCTTTTGGGGATTTTCATGTACTCATGATCTGCTGTGAATAATGACTTATTTTTACAGGACGGTATCGATCCAGTAAACACGTGACTGTGAGTGGTATTCACTTTTTCGGCACAGCAAATACTGCCACTCTGTGTTCCAAAACAGACGGTGCTGCCTGAGATTGCAGCTCCGCTCTGCAGGTCCCACACTGCTCCAGAATCACTCCACACTGCAAAAAATATTGCTTTTTACTGACTTTTTCTTTCACCTTAAAAGTACACTTTTTTTTCTTAATCCAAGTGAAACAACCTGTTCGTGGGCTAAATGACTTCAGTTCAAATTATTTCAATATTACGTCATTCTCTTTGCACCGATTAAGTAATGTGCCAACATTGTAAATTAGTGGAATTACCCCAAATTAAAAGATGAGTCGATATACAGTACGTCTCATGAAATTAGATTACACTATAATATTAAATGCTATTAACTGTCATCAGGTAACTGAGCATTAAGGTCAGGCTCAACACTGTATTCGACGATGGTTCTTTAAGTTGTATCTTCTTGTTTCTAAGGTGGTAAAACCATCTGTGCTCTAAGTTAAATTGTTCCCTCACTTTACGTCTTTGGTGCTATAAAGATTTTTTTCTGGAAAAAGTACCTTATAATCCTAAAATGAAGGGATAGTCCCAGGAACCCTGGTGCTATGTGTGTATGTACTAAGATAATTCAAGAAAGACTTTTATACCACCAGGCTTTAAAAGGTTCTGTTCTGGACCTTTATTGTGCAGTAAAGCAGAAAATTATCTAAATTAGTAATATGACAAATCAGTTTTGAGAACAATACAGCAATATATATTCTGGGTTGACAATGTAGTAGTAATTATTATTTATTCAAGTGTCTATGTTTCCAATAACCTAATATAATTAGGTTACTAACCAAGGGAATCTCAATCAACCTCCTTTTTCAGTGTGGGCAGGTGGCTGTCTGGACAGAGGCGCACGCACACATCCATGGAGACCTCAGTCTAAACACTCATCATGTGAGGCTGTGCCTCAGAGAAACCTCAGCGTGTGTCTGTTTTGCTCTGTGGTTCCAGTGCAAAGTACCTGGTGCGATGCGACAGGTCTGGATGAAACCCACACCATAACAGATCTCCAAGATCCACAAGACAACTCCACAAATCGCATATGAACTCATGATGTATGGGATATTGCGCACAATGTCCTTCCCACCAAGACACATTAATAATCCATTTATAATGAGGCTCCCTGCTTAATGTGAATCCTTTCTGTCGCATGAACCATCGGATCCATTTAACTTTGAATGTGCCGTGGTGGCAGATGTCATCGCTCTGCGTAAAGTCAATTTTCCACTAACCTCTTTGCGCGCAGATGCTTAAATCTGATACGATGTGTTGCAACGCAAAGTTCATCCCTGTTTCTTTGCATAACACCGCGAAAAGATCGTATCCACTCACCAGTCATCCAGTTTCATGCTGAGAGTTAAAATCTAACTTTTCTTGAAAATAAATGACTGATGGGACTGCAGTGAGGCAAAGACACTTCCACTTATTTTCTAGCGCAACTCCACTTGTTTAAGATGTGTTCAAGAAAGTGTTTATTATGAAAATGACATTTGATCGTGGATAACTCCTGGAACTTCTCTGGAAATAAGTTAAATTCTTTAATTCCAGTGGCAGAATTTAAATTTTTCACTTCTTCTGTAAAGAAAATATGTCATTCGCACTCTCGCAGTAGAATATATGACTTGTTAAGATGTTCCGCAGGGCAGGCGGCTGGCATCTTTCGGGTCATTTCCCTGCCAAACTCGCTCTTCAGCTCTTAACGCGCAGCCTTTGAAACCACCTTCGATTTCAGCTGCTGCATCTCAGCCAGAGGTCTAAAAGTTAAAAAACGGGGCATTTTGATAGCTCATAGCCTATCTCATTTCCCCCAAAGCCTAGATGACCGGAGCTTGTATCATTTAATTAATCCCTGGCATGACGTGCTCAGAGGCAGGTAGAGAAAACAGGGAGTTGGCGAGGAAGGAGGACCATTACGCAGGTTGTCATGACATCACCATGGGCTGGCTATAAAGCGGTGAGGACTAATACACAGAGTTAGAGAAGCACTTGAGGAGCTTTGGAGTAAAGGACTGACTGAAGCCTCTTATGTTTAACAGCTGATTGGCTGCTGCTTCCGTCCCTCTTTCTGAACTTCAGCGCAGAGGACTCCCTTAAAGAATACAAGACTTGTCAAAATGAACTTGTCGTACTTGGTAGCGTGTGGACTTATGGTCACCCTGCTTTCAGTAAGGATGGGGGCAAAACCTTTATCTCAGGCGCAGCAGAAGGTAAGAGGAAGTCACCTTTATCCTTTTTTCTGAGAATTAAAGCAGTTTATTTGCTTCGCACTGTTAACGGTTGGGAGCTGAATGCTGCTTCAGGAGTGAACAGCTGTTCTGTGGTCCAGACTGCTCAAGACTGTTTTTTTACGCATCATATTTCATAATTTCAGTCATGTAGCAATCCAGAGAGGACATTTTTTCCCACACTCTGAATCTAAAACAACACAGCAAATGTTTTTTATATCACTTTATTTAAAAAAAACACAGCATGTCTTATATTCAGTGATGTCTAACCACAGCATTAGTCAGTTTTAGCATTTAAGCGCCCAATGAAGTCATTTGAAAAGCGCTCCAAAGAAAAAGGAAACCAAAACCTTTTAAATTAAACAGGTTTTTCAGCAATATATGAAACGACTTTACACGATGAAGATATTCGGTTCAATTTGGAATTAATCTTTTCCAAATGTTTGCCAAAAGTAAACTACAAGGAACTAAACTGCTTTATGCGCAAAATCACCATTACGCATAGAATTTGCCTGTAGAATCAACTGAATCACAGAGATACTTCAGAAATAATCATTTGGAAAAAAATGGTTTTAGTGATTAGCTGAGATGGCTAAAATTTAGGATGTCTGCAAGTTGATGCCACAGTCTGCGTTCAGACCAGAGGAGCGGGCACCTGTCTTACAGTGTGTGACTCTTCACTGAAGGCGACAGCGAGGTCTGAAGTCTCAGAGCTGAACTGTCAAATAGTAAAAAATGAAAGTACAGAATCCTCACGGGAATTTAACTACATGAAGGGCGTCCTTTGAGGATTGGATCGAATAACTGCAGCATCTTGTGGATGCATTCGACAGTTGTTTTTTGGTCAGACAGAACCACTATCCATCTCAGTTAATCATACAGCGCCGTGCGTAAAAAATGGCAAAACATATTACATTTTGCCCTTTTGGCCAATGCACATGGTGTTTGAAAGTGCTTAAATATGCACCAAGTTGAGGTTTCCCCCAATTTAAAATCAAGTATTATGCAAACGGCTGCTCTGCTCAAAGAGGCACCAAGCATGTATTTCAATTTTATCGAAAGCCTATCTCTTTGCACAACGTATTAGCCTAAGGGAGACATCGTTTATTTATTTTCTCAATCTGTGTTCCAGTCTCTTAGAAGTTTGCTGGGCGAGGAGCTGGCGGAGTTTCTGGAGTCGGAGGAGAGGGAGAGGCGGCTAGACGCTGTGCGCTCTCGGATACGGTTACTGCGAGATTTACGCATGGACACCAAGGCCAGAGGGATGTGGGCTCGTCTGCTTAACGACCAACCCGCACCCAGGAGACACAAATCCGGAAACAAGAAAGGGGGTTCTGCGTCGAGGAGTGGCTGCTTTGGACACAAGATGGACAGGATAGGAACCATCAGCGGCATGGGTTGCTAGGGTCGGAGCAGCGCTGTGATGGTGAGTTTTCTTCAAAGTAACAGTCCCACTTCACACTTAGACTCACTGCAACCTGACATACTGACATGTAAACAGAACCAGGATGACAAAAGGGAAGAAAGAGGAGAGAAGGAGACAAGTAGGATTGTGCCAAAAGATGGAAGGACTGTAGGAAGAAAGAATGGATAATATGAGGAAAGAAAGAAGGAAAACAGGGATTCACATCTTCTCTTTTTGTCAGTGGTCATCTAAGGACACCATGTAGGTGACAGATGGATAGAAATAATAAAGAGGAAGAACAGAGCATGAAAGCAAGAGAAAAAGAAAGTGAAAACCTGAGGCTGTTTTCCATTTCATCAAAGGTCCTTCATGGGTCTTGAAGAGACAGAGGTAAAGAAGGAAGGAAGGAAGGAAGGAAGGAAGGGAGGGAGAGAGAGAGAAAGCAAGAAAGATAGAACAAACAAAGGAAAGATGTTCAGGTCAGATTATCGTTGTTCTTGATGGTCTTAGTGGCAGCAATATACACTATAGCAAGTGGAGAGTGATGACCATGCATGGTTGTATTCTGTCAGGTGATGCATTCACAGTCTGGGCCAAAGGTCAGCTTGATGTAAGAAATCACATTCAACTGCACGTCATTAACCTCATCTGTGCGACTTCTTTCTGAGAAAAGTTGATACTTGAGATGATATTAAGCTGCAGGGCGGGAGAACATGGTGTCTAAAACTTGTGATATCATCAAACCTCTACCTAATAGTCCAGGCAACGTTCCCGCATCGGACAGGAACCGCCTTTTGGCAGCAGGAAAGCCCACTTAAACGGATGCAAACTGATGTATGGGAAACAATCCAGTTGGTATTTAGGAAGGCCGCTCTCGTATTCATGCATATCATCATGAATGATGCCATCTGCTTCATCTTGAGATGAGTAGCATATATCAAGTTTAAGAAAAAAAAAGAGGACAGGCAGAGATGGAGGAGGGAAGGGGGGATGCAGACAGGCTAATGCATACACATTATAAACACACAGCACCCTGTGGTGGCCAGGATCTTTCTGGGAAACCCACGCTCTTTACTCAAGTGATTTTAACAAAAACAACAAAGGGGCTGTGGTGGTGAATGAAGTAATGAGGAAGCTAGGTGACGCACAATTAGTCCTGAGGCTTGAGGCCTTTTTTGTGGTTGTGGCAAACTGTGAAGTCCTGATGGGGGAGTGTGATTTTGTGACTAACTTGAGTGAGTGTGCGTGTGTGTTTTTCATCAGCTGACACCCGTTTTTCTCTGCAGTGTATTGTAAACGTGGAAGTCTGTGTTAGACACGTGTTCTTCGAGGTGAAACGGTTAAGTGAAGAGTCAGGGCAACACTTTAAGGAAGCATTAAACCGAAAAGTAAATTTGGCGAGAGGGCTTCGCTGATGAATACACATTAGATAAAAACTGCTAAATTACTGAATATATGAAGTTGTGTGAATGGAGTTGTTTCTGAATGCTCAATCTAACCTTATGTCTCCTGTTTCCTCTCTTCCTCTAGATCTCTGGACGATTGGTTTGGATAACAAAGGTTCCGTTTGTTCTCACCTGAGGGGGAAAAAAAAGAAAAACTCACCAAGTGACAGATTTTCGGTACGAAAGTCACCACGACCAGCATAAACAAAGACTGAGATGACAATGCTACAAACCTTCATATAAATATATATATATATAATAGATATGCAGGTATACTGTATATACATATATACATATGTGTATACCATAAAATGGTCAACAGATACAAACACAGATGCATACTACAAGATGGCGGACAATGGTGTAAAAACTACAAACCGCAAAGCTGTATATTGTTGCTGCTGCTGCTGCTGTACATTCATGTACTTCATCTCCCCCTGCATAAATGTATTTATGTTTAAAAAAAACTATTTATATGTTTATAAAAAGAGATATTTATAAATATGAGTTTTATTTATGTAACATTTTGAAAATAGATGCAAACTGCAGGTCAATTCTGTTTGTAACTTTTTTCTTTTGTCTCAAATAGTTGTAAATGTTTTCGAAAAATGATAAAAAGAACATTCCATGTGCACTTACATGTATCCTCTCAGGGTTTTATGTTTCGGTGAAATTGGTAAATTCTAGTTACTGAACCTTTTCTGCATGGCTTGCAGGTGGTAAAAATGGTATGTTGGCTATATCAGCTTGTCAGGAGCTATGAAAAAAAGCTGTTTTGTCGTCAGCTTGACCACCATTAATTTCTATGCAGTTCGGATTTTGAAAAGGCGAGTGCAACAAAACCTTCTACGCCAATACGGGCACATATAACAGTAAAATCGCCAGCCTGAGTAATGGCAAGTGTTAAGCCAGGTTGAAAATGAATTGCTTACTGAGGCAAATGCAGACAAACATTACAAAGAAAATGGAAATATGGCATTGTACCATTACATTTTATATCCACACTCTGACCTAGAGTGACTTAGAGTGAGAGCAACAGTAGAAAAAAGTTTAATTCCCAAATCACCAACCATGTTAATCACTAATTGTAGGGAAGTCAGTGGACCAAAGCCTCAAAAGCAGACAGGATCACGATGTTCCTGTAATCCAGAGTATTGGCATCCAAAGCAATATGAAGAATAAACATGGTGTTGGTAGATTTAGGGGGCAGAGGAGATGAGGAGAT
The DNA here is from genome assembly GCA_003416845.1 of Oplegnathus fasciatus. NCBI lineage: Eukaryota > Metazoa > Chordata > Actinopteri > Centrarchiformes > Oplegnathidae > Oplegnathus > Oplegnathus fasciatus. The sequence continues at coordinate 2,169,632 of NTHP01000021.1, forward strand.
TCTTAAAGCACTAAGTTTTCAGGTTTTGTTGCAATAACTCTTGGAACCTGGAACCAAGTCAAGCCGCCTTTACCTCCACGGCTTTAGGTTTTATGATGATGGTAATAATAGTACCTATCTTTATTTATATGGCATATCTACAAGCAGAGTTTCCAAAGTGAAAGGCATAAAAAGAAAACAGTAAAGCATACAAAAAGAGGACATAAATATGCGAGATATTCATAGAAACAAACAAGCAACCCGAGAATATAAGATGGAAACATATAATGACAAGTCTATAAAAGTGTGCTTATGAGGAAAACGTGATGATGAATTAGCTAGCTGAAATTTCTGAGACAGGTTGTTTCACAGTCTCGGGGTATAATCACTCAGAAGGGGGTTGAGCATTAGAAAGGCAGTGGAGGAAGATCTGTAGGCTCTGCTTTTTCTACCTTAGAAAGGGGTCAAATTTGGTATTGAATGTGTTGCAGAGTTGCTTTAGACCTCTTTCATGACAAGTACAAGTTACTGTGGTCACCTGTAGATGTAAAAAATTAAAATTAGTACAACCCGAGTCAGGTTTACAAGGCCCGCACACTTCTGTAAATGTCTCTGTGGAAAACTTATATACTTATGTCAAAAATCATTCAGATAAAAGGTTTTCAAATTTAGTTAAACATGATATTTACAGAATGCAAAAAGTGCTCAACCAAGCAGTTTGATAACTTGCACTAATATACTCCCACACTAGAGGGCAGCATAGAGCTGAGGGAAACAAAGAAGACACCTGTTGCACACACACAATGTACCCCATCATTTACCAATCTATGAAAAATATTACCTTTATAAAGGTTAAGTGAGTAGTTTGGTCCCTTGTGTTGTATTATTACTACAGTGAGATTTTATATTCAAGATTTTACTCATGAAAATGCAATTTATTATGAATGACATGTCTCTCTCTTGTCAAGGACTCACTGACAGATAGCAAACCCTTTTTTTATGAATGTCATTGGCTCAAATGAGCATACAAACATGAACGCACGTACAAACACATGATGAGGTATTCATTGAAAAGAGCAAAAATAACATCTGTACTTGTTCAGTACAGACTGGTCACAAACTGTGACACTAAACATTTACACAGAAAAACACAAAGGCAACACACACACACCTCACATAGTTAGCGTCCCAGTCGCAGGAACACCAGTCACAAAATCCTGAGGAAGGAAAGGAAGCAGTGTGCAAAGCTCGATAATACCTGTCCAAGCTGAAGCCCATGAACAGAGATGGACAACACTGAACAGGATAGCTGCTAGAAGTACCCCACAGGACTTCATCAAAAGCGCTGCATGTGCCAAGCTCAGTGCTCCTGACAATTGCTCTGAATGGCTGCATAACAGTCGAGGTATATGTGGAATGTGTTAAAGGATAAATTTCTCACTATGGCTCACACACAGTTCTCTCATAATGTCCCCATATTCCAAGATGACGATTCAAAACACAAACATTAACAGGATGAAACTAAATGCCTCACCTATTGACACCCAAGTGGAATGGTTTTTATGACAAAATGTAGCTATATTTATGATTTTAATATCACAAATTGCTTTTTTAAACAAACTTATTCCATTTTTATAACCCTGGTTATCTTTCTGTTATTACCCTTTTCAATGCTTTAGATTATTCTGTTTTTGAAGCATTTGGGGCTGAATCGTTGTATAAAATGTGCCTTATATTTGATGTGTCTGAACACTCAGTCAAACTCACACTCACACTCAAAAAACTACAAAATATTCCTTAGCCCAGTGTCTACGTATAAGTCCATGAGAGAGAATGAATGTGCTATAAAGACAATTGATGGCTCTACTATTGTTGCTTACTTTGGGATGTTGGTGTATTATGTGTTTCTGTAATTTTGCCCACCTCATATGCCAGCTGTACATGATGACACATTGGCTTTGTTGAGAATTTGTAGAACTACTGCAGTCTGTGCATAACTCGTAACAGTAGACAAGAGTGTTTAGTATTTAACTCCATTAACAATGATGCAAACACAGGCAAAAAATATTGACATTTTAAGAAACATTACCAAAGATTTACCACTGTATGCTTTTACCAAGAATTTACAGCCGAGTTTAAATCTTATTCTGGTGCGTTTTGGGTGGTTGCCCAGAAATAAATGCGCATTTCCCCGTGATAAAGGAAATCCCTTCTGACCTAAAATCCCAGGATGCATCTATTTCCCTCCCTGTGCTTTCTATTTGTTGGATTTACTCAATTTAATCCATCCTGGCAAAACAGCAGTGACTAACGGGTGCAGACAGGGTGGGTGGAGAGGCGGCGGGGAATAGCTTTGTTCATTCTGTGAATTCAGTACAGTTCAGTTGAAAGACAGTGAGAAGACAGTAATTACACGCGGGAAGGTGACAGGACTCAGAAAACAGATGTTGTGTTAAATAGCCGGGTTGAAACACCTAAAACAGGGATTGATTTTTATATCGAATAAATGCTGAGACATGAGGGAACTGAAATGAATAAGGGGAGACAGAGATGGGCCATGGCATGCAACAAATGTCCCCAGCTGGACACAAACAGGGGATGTTATGGTTCATGCTCGGCACCTGAACCCCCAGGCCAGGGAGGCATGTATTATCATAATGTTTTTATTTTATTTAAACAAGATGTAGTATGTGATAATTTTTACCCTAATACCCTCTGTTTGTTAAAAAAAACAACTGTTTTTCAATTATTTGAGAATGGTTTGAAACTCATTGATTATGGACACGCTGTAGATTATAGCTACCAAGGGAAAACATAGCGGGGAACTTGAAGCAAACACAGAAAGAAGAATGCTTTTCAGGCGCTAAAATTAGTGTACGTTTTTCTTCTCTGGAGCAATCTGAGATAAAGGGGCTGAAAAGTGACAGAGAGCTATGGTGTATATTGCCAGACAGGTTAGGTGACAGCCAGTTTTTAAGGTTTTCTACACAGAAGCTATTCTGTGTACGCTATTCACCAGAGTTCAAAAGACATCATCAGGATCAGTGACAAGCAATCTCTATTAAGTGCTTAACATCTACTATATAGAATCTACTATAAAAGGACAATGTTACAGGTGATTTTCCCCCCAAAAAAGTTCAAATGTCTTTTCAGTTAAAAAAAAAAGACAAATAATGAATGAAGCTAAACAAAGAAGTTATATTAGCCTCACTAATAAACTTATGGGTAGTCTAATTTCACAGTGAGACTCCAGTACTCTATACAATGAAAGAGAGATTAAGCCGGTTGGAAAGGAAAGGTTTTCTCTACCCAGTGCTCTGTGAAATAAGTGAGGGATGTAAAATGCAATGCTGCCTCTGTGTGGTGTTGAGGGTTAACTACTCAAAGGTGCTGTTGGTGTCCCCTGGGAATCAACTTAGTCTTGGATGAAATATTGTATACCTTGTACACACACACACACACACACACACATATATATACAGTATATACCGACTGCTTCATAGGAAGATTGTGTAATATGATCAAAAGCTCCAGAACAGCTACTAAATGGACCTTGTGGTGAGATATTTCGTCAACTGCTGTCTCCAAGGTCAAAAGTGAACTTTCAATCAACATTTAAACCAACATACTCTAGATGACAAGTCTTTAAAGTGCTCAGAAAAAAATGGAAATTTGAACATCTTCAATTCCATGACAACTCTGCAAACTGCATCTGCTGAGGAAGATTGTGGGATACATTCACATTGTTAATCCATACATTCATTCATACATTGTTTTGTCAACTGTATCCTTCCTGCAGTGGTGGCTATTCATTCTGTAGCCCACATTTGTTATCTTAATTTCGTTTCATCAATGGTGGAAGAACACATTAAGATCTTTTGGTGGAGTAAAAGTACAAATGCCACAAATTAAAAGTCCTGCATTTGAACTGTAGCCTACTTAAGCAGAAATACAGATGTATTATCAGCAAAGTGTACTTAAAGTACCAAAAGTAATTGTCCCTACAGACAGCGTTACAGACGGGCAGTGTTATGTTCTTATATTACCTTACACAATTTCTATTACTGATGCATTCCTGTAAAAGCAGCTTTTATTGTTGTAGGTGGTGGAAGAGGAACTGTTTTACCCACTTTATAATAGGCTAAACTATGCATCATATTCTATGATGATATCTTAATCTGCAAAGTAACTGGCGACTTTATGGCAAATAAACGTAGTAAAGAGTTCATTTCCTCATAAATGTAGTGGAAAAGAAGTATAAAGCAGCATAAAATAAAAGTAGTGAAGTAGCACCTCAAATGTGTAAAGTACTTGAGTAAATGTACGTTACTGCTCTATACAGCTAGTAGCGCAGCGCTCCGCATGGTAGGCTACACGTGGTTGATGGGCGATGGCAACTGGCCCAAACCACGTGGTTTATATAAACAGCTGCATGGGACATAAAGACGCTTTGTGCAAAGTAGCCATACAACAAATGTAACTGTAGCAACAAATTGTCGACAATTGATATTTCTTTAAACGTTTAAAAATAAAAGGCTACCATGTGGAAATAACTTTGGACTGTTTCTTGTTCTTGTTCTTGTTCTTGTTTCTTGTGAGTCAGCACGTCATACTTGCATACATGTATACAGAAAACATTATTTCATAGAAGCTTTGATAATAACACTTTACCTCGTGATTATTATTATTATTATCATCATCATGTATTTATTTATAGGTACCGTTAACAAAAAAACGTTCGTTTCAGTGGAGTAAGATAATAAATAAATAAATAAATTTCACATCTCCTTTCTATGTAGGCGAGGCGCGGGCACGATGCAAATGTTCCAACTCGTGATTGGTGGAACAGGTCATGTGGGCGGGCTGACGTGAACGCGCCGAGCAAGAGAGTAACGAGCGCGTCTTCAACATATCTGTCTTTCCTGTCCAATGTCCCACAGAGTAGGCTGAGCCACGTGTATGCATTAGCTATTTCGTTACCTGTCTCCAAACGTCCAGTTCCTTGTGTTTCATTGAAACACACAACAGCACCATGGTGAAGTTAGCAAAGGTAAGAGCAAACGACGTCCATTTCACGTTACTGGTAAAAGTGTGTGCGTTTGTGGTAGAAAGCTGTGTTTACGCATGAGGCCTTAACGAAGAAGTTGATGCGTTTGTGAGGAAAAAAACGAGATTAACACCGGGGAAATATGTCTGCTAATATCCCGCAGCTAACGCTTTCTGCTCGTTACTTACACCGTTTCTGAAAGAGTCTGCGTGGTCAAAAAAAAAGCATGGTGGAATTGCACTCGTACGAAACGTTTCTTCTCGGTTGAGATCGGCCATGTTTGAGCCTTGCTGTTTCTGGCATGGCCTGCTAACGCTAAGATGGCATTCATGCGCGTTCTCGATTTAAGAGAGGAATTTAGAGATACACGGAAGATAACATGGATTAAATGGCATGTCGCAGAAGCCTGCCAACTAATGCCAACATTTAATAGAGAATTACTAGAAGACATAACTCGACATTTATGCACTATGCTAGCTAATGTGTAGTTAATTGTTAGCATTAGCGCGGTGGTTAACAGTCCAAATGCAGAGCAGAAGCTGATTTCCTTCGAGTCGTTTAGCTTAATTATGATTCACCGTGTTTCTCTTTTTAACTGGCGTTAACATTTTGAACCAGAGCTCATTGCTCTTCTTTCCGCAGCCGTCTCTTTTGATAGCTGTTTAAAAGCTTGTCTGCAAACAGCAGAATTAGCCGACATGCTAGCAGCCCGACCTCCTGAGCTCCACGTGGGTTGTGCGCCTGCTCTGAGTGACACACGAGGCAAAAAACCGAAACCAGATTACCGCCCAGATGGGCAGCCATCACTGAGCTTGGTTCATGTTTAACCCACGGAAATAATTGGCCCAATGATTAAATCATCGAATTTGATGGAGGTGGGGGTTCTGGTGTTGAACTTTGAAGTACCACATGGTTGTAAACCCCCATGCCGGCAAACATGCTGAAGCAGGTTGCTTGGAGTACCATACCCCCTAGGATTTTACCCTGTAGCCAAACATGCATGCTTTGACTAGTGCGTGCAAAGTTAATTGTTCAAAATGAATTTATATTTTGTCCCTCTTCTCACAGGCAGCAAACAAGCAAGCAACTCAGAAGAAAAAAGCCCCTCCACCCCCTAAAGAAGTGGAGGAGGAATCTAGTGAAGAGGACAGCAGTGATGAGGAGGAAGAGGTACAGTATATTTGAGATCGTCATAGTCTTGAAGCCTTATGTTATTTCTGGTCATTTAAAGTAATTAAGAGTGGATTTTAACTTTTTTTTAAATTTATTTTTATTATTCCAGACTCCTCCACCTAAAGTGGTGAAGAAAGCCACACCAGCCAAAGCCACCCCAGTCGTTAAAAATGGCGCTGCTGCCAAAAAAGCAGAAAGTGAGGATGATGACGACGATGATGATTCTGGTAAGAAATAAAATTTGGCATTAATAGGATGTAAAAGATCTACTCTGTTTCTAATTTACATGAAGTGGAGTCACTTCACTAACATCAGTGGGGATTTTACATGTCATGTGACCCTCAAAGGAGTTTCATGTCATGAAACTGAATCAACATCCATACCACATCTGTGGGTGCGAAGTTCTGACATCCGACACTTGAATCGGCTGAAAATGGCATTCACAGGCTCCTTGCGATAGAGTTGTTTCCCAGTCTATCAACACTGAAATGAATATTAGAAATAAAAATGCAAAATGAGCACAGTGAGTCCTGCACCATGGTAGACTGCAGAAAATAGAAATTGTGTTTTGGTGATTTTTATAATCCCAGTTATTTAATTTTTTGGACCCTAACATTTGTGCTGACAGGTCATGATAACTGGTAATCAATTAAATAATTTCCATTCTCTTCAAATGTTTGTATTCTAAGTGAAAATTGCCACACACCCTCTATTTCTTGGCATGCATGTGGTTGTTTAGTACCCATGTGTGTAATGTACGGAGGAAAAGTGAATGCAGCGCTATGTCTTCGGTACCGGTGTGTTTTATCGTCTGCCGGTTCTATCCTCAATCGCTGTGACATTCTCATCTTTTATGGCTTTTAGTATGGTCTAAAGAGGTTTATTGTGGGGAAATGCAACAGCTGTTACCAAGTCTATGCCTGGTTATTGCTGGTAACCTTAAACACAAGTCTGCCACTGTAGTTTCATACATATTGCTAAACCAGAGCAATACTCCAGCTTATTGTAAAGTTGCTAAACAGTTACTACTATAAAGGCGCACGGCAACCATTTCATATTCAAGCCGAGTTGTCTAAGACACATTCAAACAAAGTTAGGGCGTCTTCAAGTATTGTTTCACAAGATCTTGTACTTTGTCAATCAACCTACAGAGGAGGAATCTGAAGAGGAGGCCCCCCCACCAAAAAAGACCCCTGCAAAAGCAAAACCAGCAAAGGCAGCCCCTGCGAAGGCTGAGGAGTCAGATGATGACGATGATGATGGTAAGACCGGCTGCATTGCATTGCTGACTGCAGGAAAAAGGAATTTTGTGTTACTGATTTTTTTTTTTTTGTTAATGGTTTAAAAGCTTGTGCAATTTTACTCTGAACCTAGCATTTGTGCTATGACAAGTCTGAATAATTGGTAATTGAATTGGAAGAAATCATTTCAACTCGCCTCAAGTTAAGTGAAAATTACCACACACCCTCCATTTCTTGGCATACATGTAGTTGTTTAGTACTCATGTGTGTAATGTACGGAGGAAAAGTGAATGCAGCGCTATGTCTTCGGTACCGGTGTGTTTTATTGTCTGCCGGTTCTATCCTCAATCGCTGTGACATTCTTGCCTTTTATGACATGATGGAGTCTAAAGAGGTGTTGCCTCTCTAGATTTTCTCAGAATGAATTACCCTCGTTGAAATTCATGATTCTCATGTGTGTATAGATGAGTCTGAAGAAGAGGCCCCACCACCAAAGAAAGCAGCCAAGCCTGCTGCTAAACCTGCTGCCAAGGCCCCAGTGAAGGCTGCAAAGGAGTCCTCTGATGATGATGACGACGATGATGATGACGATGATGAGTCAGAAGAAGAGGCCCCACCTCCCAAGAAGGCTACTCCGGCTAAACCAGCTGCCAAACAAGCTGCTAAGGCCAAGGCTGCCAAAGAGGAATCTGACGATGACGACGAGGAAGATGGTTAGAACAAACGTTGATTACGTTTTGTTTTTGTGAATGTGTCTTTACTATTTTGGTGATACCAATTAGGTGTGGAGTTGCTGACTTGTGAATGATGATCAACAAGGGACTTAATACTGATTTTGTATGATGTCACCTTTTTTATGAATCTGATGCAGGTTAGTGGAAGGTAGCCAGTGGTTTGATTTGGTCACGACGACTCTGATATAACTCTTAACAATGTTTGTGGCTCTACAGATTCTGAAGAGGAGATGGACACCACTCCTGCTCCAGCCAAGGCAAAGAAAGCAGGCATGGTCAAGGCCAAGGAAGAGTCTGAGGAGGAGGAGGATGATGATGATGACGATGAGGATGATGACGACGACGATGAGGATGAAGAGGGTGAGTTTTGGTGATGGAAGAATTTAATGTGGTTCTCCTGCAAAACTAACCAGCCTAATCAGTCTTCAGTCAACTTATTACATATTTTTTATAGACGCATATCACTCTAGTGTCAATAAGTAGATTTCAATCATCTGCTTACAGGGATTAAAGTTCTCCGTCGTTGTGAGGGGTGTTGTGGGACTTGGTGCTACCAGGTGATAGGTAGCTGATTTGTATAATAGGTGGTGGTATTTGTTTTTGGCTATCACTCCCAAAGCCAATACATATTGGTCTTGAGTATTTAAATAATGTGTAGCTTAATGCCTTTTTACAACTTCATGGCTGCGTTAGAGAACAGCAGCAATGGTTATGCTTGTGGTGGTGCAGAATTTTACATATTGTATTTGTTTAGCAGGCGTCGAGGGCTAATGTGGGGGCCTCCTCTGTAACCTTTTTTTACAAATTGTACATGGGAATATGACTTGGCCTGGAAAGAAAATAAGTCAGATGGTTCTTTTTCTGCTTTAATCCCTGTGTTTAAAGGCACATTTATAATTTAAATGTTTAATTTTTTAAATTTTAGTTTAAAAAGAGTAAAATTCCATGTGAAAGGCTGAAATGCCACTAAAATGTGGCTGAAGTGGAGAAGGTGCCATATTGATAAAGATGATCTGATGAAGGCAAATGGATTTTTTTTTTTAACATGTCCGCATTGGTGCATCACTGACCCATACTGTTGCATGACTGACCAGAAAACTCAAATGACAAATGCTACATGATTTGTGGACACCGGAGACAAATCACCCCACCCCATCCACACACTCTAATATTTTGGACACTTAATACAGTGTTTTCTTAAATTGGCTGAATCGATGAATTTAAGATTATGCAACACTCCTGTCTCTACAGAAGCCCCTGTGACTCCTGGAAAGAGGAAGGCAGAGAGCAAGAAGGACACACCTCCTGCCAAGAAGGCAAAGGCAGAAGGCGAAGGTGGGAATAAATACACCTAACACCCCATCAAATCAAACTTGAACATTTTATTATGATGATCACAAGGGACTTAATACTGATGTGTGATGTCACCTTTATTGTTCTGAATCTGTCTTGCATGATTGATACAATTAATGTTTTCACACAGAAATGAAACTTAATGGAAATTGACTCATTTTCCAGGTTTCTGTCTATTTGTTGGAAACTTGAACTCCAACAAAGACTTTGATGAAATCAAAGAATCCTTGAGGAAATTCTTTACCAAGAACAGCCTTGAGGTCGTCGATGTCCGGTTAGGTGGCTCCAAGTAAGTAATCAATTTTTAAAAATTACATTTGAAAATATTTTAGTCCTCCTGTCGTACATGTGGTCAGCAAAAAATAAAATGGGATGGACAGAAATGGCATTGGGAAAGTATTAGGATGCACCAATCCTACTTTTTCTTTCCTATTAATTTCCAGTATCTAAACTCGGGGTTTTAGCTGATACGAGTACCGATCCAATGCCTGTGCTACATCTCTTATCATTTTAAAATGACTGACTAAATCTGTATTCAATGTGGATCTATCACTTCTGATTGCTGATCTGTTTAATTAGGTCAGTATCTGCAGTGGTAACAATCCAGATGTAGTTAACTTACCGGTTACAATTTTAATACTGTGGGTTAATGTTGTTCAAAATAAACAAGTAGGCTGTTAACAGATTCTCAACTTTTTTTTTGTCATTTTAAATAGAAGAACCCTTGTGTTTAAATTTTGGTAGACAGTTTTAATATTGCAGACTTTAAAATTTGTTAGGACTTTTTTCTGTCTTGAAGCAGGAATGTCTAATGGTTCTTGCATGACTTGCCTCGACAGGAAATTTGGTTATGTGGACTTTGCATCTGAGGAGGACATGCAGAAGGCACTGGAGCTCAACGGCAAGAAGATCATGGGTCAGGAGGTGAAGTTGGACAGGGCCCGAAGCAAAGACAGCTCACAGGAGGGCAAGAAAGGTAAAAGATGCGTCCATCAAGGTGCCTGTCTTTGTCTAAAAAAGAAAAAAAAACTGGGACACTTCTAGGTGGTCAGCTTTGGACATTTTAAAAAATTTCTCAGAATATTGAAAAGTTTGTCCCAACGCTGATATTGACATTTTTCCCACAGAGAGGGATGCACGAACACTGTTTGTAAAGAATCTTCCCTTCTCTGCGACGGCTGATGACCTGAAGGAAGTCTTTGAAGATGCGGTTGACGTCAGGTTACCTCCAGGCCAGAACGGTTCAAACAGAGGGTAAGAACAAGCCAGCACTTAATAAAGACGTAATTGTTGGCTTATTCTCTCGGTCCAGATGACACCACTGGGGAGACTATACAAGGAACACAAGCAAGCTCCTTGTGAGTCCTACAAGCTAACCTTGGATGAGAATCCTGGACTGAGTAGGGAACTGACTTACCCATAGGCTATAGTTGAAAGAAATCGGTTGCCCACCATTTTTCCTCAGCATTTTTATACATCACAATTTTACACACTAGTTTTTGTTTCCTAGTACCCAAACCTGCCATTCATATACAGTTAACCAGCATTTTGGTTGGCAATATACTTGTCTTGTTCCAGACAAGTAATCTCTTTTCTCTTTTGACAGCATTGCCTACATCGAGTTCAAAACTGAGGCTGAAGCAGAGAAGATGCTAGAGGAGGCCCAGGGAGCTGATGTACAGGGGAGGTCCATCATGATTGACTATGTTGGAGAGAAGAGCCAGAAAGGGGCCAAGATGGCAGGTAAAGTTGTTGGACATTTTGTAAAGCTATGAAGCTAGCATTGGTATTTAAACTGTATAAGACGTGGTTTGTGTGCCATAGTTCATTACCTGTGATTATAGCTACTACATTTATATAAGGGAATCAGAAGCAGGGCATGAAGTGTGGGTGGTATAATTTTTTTTTTTTTAAGGGGTGGACTATGAAGCAGCTCCCACAGGAACATAGTTAGCCCTCAATGCTAATGCTTACTGCAATGCTCATATACGTTTGTATTTATACGCTGCTCAGCATCACTTATCACAAATTATTTGCCTCCAATCAAGACTGATAACTTCTAATTTGGATTATTTTAATTATAATGGTCATAAAGCTTGTATTCACATATCACTGGGGCTGTGTATTTTTATTAAAAGGGGAAGCTGCATTTGTATGAGGCCTGTTCTGATGCAAATATTACTTCCTGAATCTTTGTGAAGATATTCGAGTCGGAGATCAAAGAAAATGCACCTCTATCTTTGTATTTGTCTCACTAGTCTCCTTTCTTCCGTCTCTTCCTGCAGCCTCAGGAGCAGCCAGTAAAACACTGGTAGTGAATAATTTGGCCTTCAGTGCCACAGAGGAAGTCCTACAGTCCACATTTGAGAAGGCTGTCTCTATAAGGATTCCACAGAGAGATGGCAGACCTAAAGGGTAAGTGTCTGTGTGGCATATGACCACTGTATTGATGGGTCCAAGAGGATTTTTCTCTGGATTGAGATTTATTGCTCGGATTTTAAGGATGAAAAATCACAAAGTGTTACACCTTCTCATGAGCTCCTCTTAATCTTACCCATGATTCTGCATGGATTCGCACGAGAAGCAGAGCCAATGTACAGTTAGAACAGGCTCACCCTACCATCATATGGGTGTTGCCTATGTCTGCTGTGCAACAAGTAGAAATGTCTAGTTGAGGAATGATATGACAAAATAGTCAGTATGGGATGTTGTGACGGAGGGAAGCATAGTGTAACAACTGGTTTGGTAAAGAAGAGTTGACACTTAAAGTTCTACCACTTAACCAGGGTTGAGATTTTTTTCAGTGAACAAGTGTTTACCCTCTCCTAATGTTATGCTTCTTTCCTTAGTTTTGCTTTTGTAGAGTTTGAGAGCACAGATGATGCTAAGGACGCCCTGGAAAACCTCAACAACACAGACATTGAAGGCCGGTCGATCCGACTGGAGTACAGCCAGAACAGCGGTGGCAGGGGAGACGGCAGAGGAAACTCAGGTAGGTCTTCAAACTTCACCAGTGTGAAACTGAACAGTGGTCTGTTTGTCAGCATGGCCAGATGTGATGAAAACTTGAACTCCTGAAACCCTGTGACGAATCAAAGATAGTCAAGTCCTGATCTGGTCTGTGCATGAGGCTTGAGCTTAATGAAGCCTTTGTATTAGTCCAGATAATCCGCGTGATGGATAAAATCTAAATGAGCCATTATAGGTGTAGTTCTAATGATGGCTTCTCTCTTGTGCTACCAGGTCCAACAAAAACCCTCTTCGTCAAGGGTCTCTCCGAGGACACAACAGATCAGACCCTTAAGGATGCGTTTGAGGGCGCCGCAGCAGCCAGGATAGTCACAGACAGAGACACAGGGTCATCAAAAGGGTAAGTCTGTAGAGTTGTAAAAATTCCCTCTAGCTGTTTACTCTTCTCGTGAGCACCGCTCTGTCCAACAGTGACAGTGAACGGATTCGCATGAGAAGTAGAGCAAACTCGCAGTTAAACAGGCAGCTACCTTAGTGGGAGTTGCCCATGTCTGATGTGAAACAAAATCAGCACAATGATATGGGTGATTGGAATGTAATCACACTTTCTTGGGTTAAGTATTAAGTAATTCAGTTTTCTAATTTGATCTGATTATTTAAACCAATCCCTTTATTTAATAACATTTTAGCTGCAGGACATAACAAGTTACTTGTAGTGAAATAAAACAAAGCCTTTTCTTCTGCCTTCCCCTGCAGCTTTGGCTTTGTGGACTTCGACAACGAGGATGACTGCAAGGCAGCCAAGGAGGCCATGGATGACGGCGAGATTGATGGCAGCAAGGTGACCCTGGACTACGCCAAGCCCAAGGGTGAAGGCGGCTTCCGTGGAGGTCGAGGTGGTGGTGGATTTGGCGGCCGCGGTGGCGGCAGAGGAGGTCGTGGCGGTTTTGGCGGATTCGGAGGCTTCGGCGGTCGCGGTGGTGGCAGAGGAGGAGGAAGGGGAGGTCCTCGTGGAGGTGGACGCGGACGTGGTGGCTTTGGAGGTAAAGGAAATTTAATTTGTTGTGGTTTGATTGTTTTCATAATCAGAAAACTGCCATCAGTACCTTTGCAAAAGTTATGGGGCGGATGTCAACCAACTTCACTGTATGTTCATGGCATTGGATTTTTTTCTTTCTTGGACTTGATCATACTTTTGCCCTTCCTTCAGTGAAGTGTTCTGGATATTTTTAGTTGAACCTGATGATGCTGGCTGGTAAACTAAGTTGCCTTTGTTCTCATTTTAGGTGGAAGAGGTGGCGGTGGATTTGGAGTCAAACCCCAGGGGAAGAAGATCAAGTTTGATGACTAAATCCTTAGTCTATTTTACTTTTTGAATGGACTCTGGTTTCATCACTTTTCAGAGCTTTTGGACATTCCAGAAAGCGTCATTGATATATATTTAACTGTTAATGGGCATTTTAGCCCTTTATTTAGACCCCTCAAACCTTCCCCACCCTTTTGTGCCAGACTGGTACTTTTGACCTTCTCAGCTCAAGTGCTACATGTTAGTACTGAATGTCCCTAATGCAAACCTGCACCTCTTGCCCTCATTAGCTTACTTGCTTTTCCGAAGGAGTAAAATGGAACGGGTCTGGCAAACAAGTTTGCTGTGAAAAATACGCTCGTCTTTGTCAGATACATTGTGTAAATTTAAACAGTTTGTATGATTTCATTTTACCTTTTGTAAAAAAAAAATACACTTGTATCCATATGTTTTTGTTTTTATTTTGTTTGTCATTTAGTTTGCTTTAGGTGCCAAGTTTTACTGTAATGTGCAAAGCATATTTTGATAGAAGATTTGAGTCAGTGCTCTAAAGAGTTGGGTGTTAAGAATATGGCAAAGATGTTCTGTCATGTTTGTTTGGTGGGGCACAGTCAGTGTCTGAGTCACAGAGGATGAAAGACCTCTTATCTATGTAACATAAAATATTTGTAGTGCATTGACTAATTTTTTCCCATCTGAGAATCTCAAGATTCTCATGTGATTAAATAAAATCTTGTAGGTGGTGATTTTTAAATGTCTCTCCTCATTGTGCCCATGTCAATCTGAAGCATTGGATGCTAGTAATTATGGAGGTTGTCATTTATGGTGCTGTTGAATTGTATTGCATTTTGTTGAAAGGTGTTTATAATAGTGTCCAGCTGACACAAATGGGAATGGACAGATTATTCAAAACCTGCTGCATGTGTATATAATTTTTAAATGCCATGAATGGAAGATGGTCGTATTTGTAAGCCTAAGCAAATAATTAACACGACATGACAACTGAAACGTAACCTCTAGCCTTTGTTGCATAGAAATGCTGCATCACTGTTGGGTCAGCGGAAAATAGCTGATGGATGACAAACCCCGTTTTTTCCACCAGGTGGCAGTCTCTGTCAGGTAGCCTTTTGGTGTCATGACACCTCATACAATGATCAGTCTTCTCTGAATGTGGATCTGTGCATACTGAGTACTTGTACGGAAGTGATGCTCCCTTGGGCGTTGACTCATCAGCTTAACAGAGGTTCTTGACAGCTATGGAGTTTTGCATGTCATTCTATTATGAAACAAAAACTGCATTCCTCCAAAGTCTTGATTCAGGCTATTCACAAAACCTGTATTGAACTGACGGCCTTAGAAATGCAGATTTGTTGGTGAAACTTTGCCTATTCAAATCCTGCAACTAGCAGGAAACTGGGCGAAGGTAATGGTCTCAACCTCAACTACCTTTAAAGTTGTGGCACTGTATAAACATGCAAGGGGCTCTCACAGACCTTTTGGCCACTTCATTCACTTACTGTAGATTCTGCCGATCAGTACATTGGATGATATTGTGGAGTTTTGAACCTCCTACTAAATAAGAAACTCAGCTACATCATTTCATGCCATTGTGTAAGTGAGTTCTTGTCCTAAAAGCAAATCTCACCACATGCTTAAAATGTTTAAGGTTTTGGTACTGGCAACCAAACCTATCTGCACCTTAAAAACCAGACTCCAAATCAGCTTTATTGATCAAGTATGCTTAGTACAAGGAATGAAAATTGCGGTTTCCAGTAGCTGTTGGTGTCAAGAACAAAAGTACAGGAAGATACACAAAGACTAACAACAAAGCTAAACAGACACATAGCAATCATATACAGGCTAGTAAGTGAAAAAAAGATACATATATACACCAATACATCTTTTATATACAGGCCAAACTGTTACTGTAAAATGTGTATACAGTGAGACACTCAAAATCTATTGTCCCTGAACCTAAGCTGTTGCTGCTTTCTGATTTCTCACTGGCAGCAGGACTTGGTGCGACTTGATTAACAGTGACCCTGAGCTGCTGGGCAGGTCTCTCTTGTCAGTGACAAGACATTACCAGACAGGGGACAGCAGTATGCTGTCATCCCGTGGCCCCTGGTAGCTGAACGGGGATCTTTGTTCCTGAAGGTGCCTGGGCGGGAGGCACTGATGATGGCACCACTGAATACCTCCATTTAGAGATTTGTTGCCCCCCCCGCCTTGAACGGTGACAGAGGTCATGCTAGCTTTTCTCTGTGGCGTCATGTCAGCCATCTAGAATGACCTGCTGTGTGCCTTCTTCTCCATCTCTGAGTTCGCCTTTGAGTGCATTCCTGATATAGTAGAGTATTAACATGAGCGTCAGTATGTAGTTGATCAGATGTAAATGTCGCCAGTAAGATATAGCAGTAAAATTAAAGTTGCAGCACTACGTCTGTGTTTCAGCGATGATGTGAGGAAGAAGCTCTGTGAAAAGAAATTCTTTTTCACCATAATATACATCGGAAGCTATGGGAGAGAATATGATTCAGGGTGATGAGGGTGCTGAGATTTTATCCTCTAGTTTAACATTTTTGAGCAAAACATGTCAAACCATAAGCATGAGACTGTTTCAATAAAGCGTGACGCTGTGTTTCAATAAAGCGTGACGCTGAGTTAATAGGGCATTGTGAAGAGGAGAGAAGCCAGAGACCGATACTTTATCTCATTTGTTTAGTGGCTGCTCTAAATAGGGCCCTCTTTAAACGGGAGTATACTGCTCAGAGTCCCGCTCACAATGGATCTTTGTCAAGTACATGGTGTCCTATAGCACAGATGTACTATGAAGTCGCATTGCCTTGGCCTCTTTTCCAGTGTGGCATGGGGGAGTCAGAGATAACACTGTCCTTATCTGCCAAGTGGGCATAGGAAGAAGAATTTATCTTGTTTGCATTTCTTGGATGTTATGAAATAGAGAAGAACATACATGCCTGGTATGTAAATCTTAATTGCAGCTGTTGCTCTTGTTTGTACTGAAATCAAAAAGATCTTTAAGACCTTCATATGGCCTCATTTTCTGGCATTATTTCAATCTCAAACAGCATTACAAGTCTGGAGGGTGTTTGCAGAATATATAGTGGAATAACATGAATCTTTCGCTCACAGTGATATTCATACTGTATCCGTATTTGCATAGTGCCGCAGATGAGATAGTTTTGGCGACTGAACAGTTTGGGTTTGAGGAAGTGAACATAAATGTACATGTCTGGGTTAACATGTCATATCTTGTTTTCTTTTTTTTTTACTGTGTCCATCCGAGAAATAGTCAAACCTTGTAAAAACTCATAAGGGAGCTTTAAATGTGCAGGGAGTTGGATTTTGTAACCTTCAGACAGAGCCAAGCTAGCTGTTTCCCCCTGTTTCCAGTGTTTGTGCTAAGCTAACCGGATGCTGGCTTTATATCTGGCGTACAGACATGAGAGTGGTATCAATCTTCTCAACCTACTCTCTGCAAAAAAATGAATAGGTGTATTTCCCAAAATGTCCAACTATGCCTTTAATTGCAGCAGGGTGGTAATATTAAATTTGTAAGTTTGGATGGAAAATCCCATTTGGTGATCTGGAACACTGAAGCGATCAGGAGTAATGTAATCTACAGTGTGCATGATTTGTAATAACCGGTACTGCATGCCGTATGAGATGGTTCTGCGATGCCTGAGCTGACAGAGAGGCTATAGTCGGCAGCCTCTAGGTTGAGGAATGTTCTTTTTAATTTTAGCCCAAGCAACAACGCTCCCATCTTTAGCCATGCCAATGACGGTGCTCCAGAGGCCTTTGAAGAAAATAGAGGGCTAGTGTGAAAGCTTGCAGCCCCTTTCAGCCGACCCATTGACCACGCTGACGTCAAAAGCTTCCTCCAATTAGTGTCAGCAAATATGCAGCTCCTGGTCTGCAGGCAGGTCGGAAAGCTGGGCGGGTACTTGCATACAGTCAAATATTATCACCGGAGTGGGAGATTTACACTAGATGATAGTGAATTTTGGCTGGTGGTTGATAAGTGAATTCTTCCTGCCACAAAGTGTGTTTTTTTTACTTTGTTACTTTGGATGGGATTTCAGAATGCACCTGACAGTAGAGCAACAATAGTGTCTCCTGCCCTTTAATATAACTCTCCTTTACTGGCACATCTGTTGGTTGTTGGGTTTTAGGTTCCTCTGTAGTCGCAGGTCTTCCAGTCAGAGCTTTGAGGAAGTGGTTGAGACATGAGTCATCATCTTTTTCTTTTTTTATATAACAATTGTTTGTGTTCAAATAAATGTATTAGCTTTTTGTGAGTTCTTATGTGCTCATTCTGAATCACTTATTTACGGTTTAGAAGATTGTAGAATCAGATATTAACTTTGTGATGGTTCAGTCGTAGGTTGTTCCTCCTCACCGCTTCTACCACTGTGAGTTTAACTCCACTCACTGTTAACTGACATCCGTATTACACAATGTGTGGGAAGGATGTCCATTTCACAAACAGACTGTTTTTCTAGCTGCCACAAGGTGCAACCCAATTCCAATGTGAAAGTAAAATTTGGTTCCTTCTCACACAGGAATGTCCTCATGTAGCTTGTGTTTCTTTGAACATGGAGCTGTAGGTGAAGAATTCACTTTCACGCCCCCATGTTGCCCGTATCTGGACCCCGAGGCCCTCAAACAACAGAGGAAATCTGATCAACAGGCTTACAGCTGCTAATAAAACATCTTTAATTGCTTACTATTGCTTCTTTCCCTTGTTGTGTTTTGTTTAAACAGTCTCTGCAATATTAGACCTCAATAGAGTAAACAATGAGTACGTTGTCAGGTCATAGTGAGTAAACCACACTGACGAATGTACAATAAAACAGATAATTGAGCTCATTTTCTTGATAGGTTTCCGCTCCATATCACTTGTGCATTGTGTTTAACAAAGAGGGCAGCTGAAAGAGATAAACCTTCGTAAGCTATGCTCCTGTACTTGCGAGTGCATCCCTCATGAAACACAATATAGAGAAGATCCAGTTTCTGTATGGTTTTTTTTGTTTTGTCTTTGTCCTGAAAGAGAGGGTGAAAAACAACAGGAAGGTATTTGTTTTGTTCCCGCGATGCCTGCTTTGTCTTGTTGGGCCGACTTAAAGCTCTGAACAATATCTTCACTGTCAGCTGGCAGTATCAGTCCCAGCTGTTCTGCTCTGGGTGGAAAGACACACAATATTTGACAGGGACACTTAACATAAACTGTGAAATGTCACACCCAGTCAGGAGCGCGTACAGTAGCTTTCTGAATACGAAATAAGACTGCGGGAATATATCCCATACCAAATAACAAAAGATTGTCTGGGAAAGTTGTGTCATATTTCTTTTAAGATTGTTTCTTTTACCAAAATGGATGTTCTGTGAACGCTATGATGCAGCAGTCTTTTATATTCAAACAGTGTATGAGTTACGCAAGTGACGGTTCTTTGACATCTAATCACAGGCAGACATCATTGTAGAGAAAACAGAACATAAAGATAGATGTATAAAATGAGCACTTAATATATTGTTTTGCTTACACCATTTTGTCTTTCATGGCTGTTTGAGCACGTATGTTTTCTTTACTGTTTAGTTGTGTAAATGATACCCACATGTCAACACTGGACACTATTGTTGGGCTTCATATGGATTTTCACATAGATGTTCGATGCTGATAAGGCCCAACACAAAAACACACAATCTAGGACAGATTTTCAAAGACAACAGCATTGTCAAGACGTTTATTTACAAATGCAGCCTATGTACATTTAGATTTTTACATATATTTACATCACCTGGACATAATCATCACCCACTACACCCGTGACAACATTCAGCTTTATAGTCATTGAATAATCCATTAATATCCTTGTCTGATGCTTTAAATAGAGAGGAATAATTTTCCTCTATTTAAATAGAGGAATCCCCCACGTTTGCCTCCCTTTTAATGGGGGG
>NTHP01000021.1:2189427-2285688 GCA_003416845.1 Oplegnathus fasciatus
GGGGGGGGGGGGCATTAAATTAACATGTCAGATACTCGTACCAGCAATAGTTTTAGTTCACAGTGTCATTGTAAACCCTCTACCAAATTCATGTCAAGTATATCAGCACATTCAAATCCACAGACGGCACACACATAAGAAGTTTAGACATCTGTTTAAAAGTTTCCAGTAGTATAGGAGTAGTAGACGTCCAAATCAAGTCAGTCACATTCCCAAAAAAAAAAAAAAAAATGAGTGCAAGGACCTCTACGATACAGAAAGGGATTAAAATCTTACTTTCAGAACATGTACTGCATATGAAGACAACGGTTTCATGGTTATGCTTACGGTAGATAAGGGGTTTTTTGACCGAATCACTGAGGTAGAGAGAGTTGTTTCTTTCTCTTACTTGAAGCCATTCGAAGCCACTGCAGCATGCCATACTGGTCCAAGTGAAGGCAATGGCTTTTGAACCCAAGCCTCCAGGGCACCCACTAACCAAACATTAATTCCCTCTCACCTATCCGAAAGCACAATATGCTACAGCAAATCAAACATATTCGTGGTTTTGTTTACCACTTGTCCTCGCAATAAATTTTACCATAGACTTTTGAAGTGTATTCACATTAATGGGTTCGCTGTCATTGGCGATTTGGCGGCAGCTCACTGCCACAAGGCTCCTTTCTGGGCTCCTGGCACAATGAGAAACCTCCACCGTATCAAGCCAGAAGGAAGAAGAAAAATAGGTGCTCGCCACAGGGGAGGGCGAGTGTGTCACAGGGTGGAGACTCGTCAAAAAATTTTGTGCCAGGGCCCACAACAGAATATTATGCAACAGAATAAAAAAGCCTGTAATCGTAAGCGAGTTAACTGTCCTCCTTAGCGCGCCCAGTGATGCAGCAGCTCAACTTTGGTTGTTGTCTCTGAATCTGCGTGCTGACAGTGTGAGTCCTTCAAAATGCCAATATAAATACACAACTGTAAGTCGACCTTTAAAAACTCTGCATAATTTACTTTTGAGGAAACTCCTCCTCCAAAAAAAATTGCATTACTGCACAGTATCAGTAAAGTCAAATATAGTCCACAGTCCCTCTCCACATAAAGGAGAGTTTACTGGGAAGTTTGCCTTCGTCTCTCATGCGTCACACCAGAATCCACCGAGGTGCAGCTCAGCTTGTTGGTGCTGTCCTTACCTGGTGTTCCCGCCAAGCTATAGAATCTCCACTTTCTGTGCGCAGACCAGGTCACTATTGACCAGATTCCACATGTGCATGAGGTCTGACGGCAGCAGCTTGTGCACCACAATCATGCTCTTAAAGAAGCAAGGTTCTCTGTTCAACTTACTGCTCTTGTTTTTCACCAAGCCAAACGTCTTAAAGGCGTTGTGTTTTATAGGAGTGACCTGGAGCAGCTCCAGACACATGCCCAAGAAGACATCATCGATGGGGTAGAGCTCCAGGGTGTCTGCCACCCAGTGAAGCCTCCTCGCCAGGGTCCCGTCCATCAGAAAACCCCCTCCACCTGCATATGGAGGGTAGTGCGTCTTATTGTACAGAGCCTGGGGGATGTAGTATTTGTTTTCCTTTTTACGAATGGGCTTAGCCTTGAAAATCACATCCCCCACAAACAGGTTCTTTGCATTGTTGGTGCTTTCTAGAAACTCAAAGATGTTCTCCACGCTGACGAAGACGTCGTCGTCCCCCTTGAAGACGTAGCGTACACTGGGGCAGTAGGTGTGGAACCACTTGAGGAAGTGAGTCTCCTTAAGCGTGAGGTTGAAAAAGCTGTCCAGGAAGTCCCACTGGAGGATATCCCCGTAGATGTAGTCCTCGTACTCCACTAGCTTCTGATGGTTCGCTCTCTCTGCCTCATTGGAGGGTTTACCAAGAAGGAAGAGGGTCTTTATCCTCTTGCCGCCAACCACCTGCTCTTTGCCCCAGGTTTTTCGGATGACCTCCCTGCGGTCGTGCTGGGTGGCCACAGATTTTATTACCATGAGCAAATATATGTCCCCCGTGCACTTCTCTGGGTGGTTGTGGACCATGGGAAAGTAACGGCAGTGTCGATAAAGCATGAACTGTTTGAAATTTTGCTCCAGGCTCCTGAACCAGTCCTGGCTTGAGAGGTTGAGGTTGGCACTACAGTTGGAGCTGGTTACATCCCAGGTTCTGGAGCTGCTCTCCTCTGTGACTCTGGGCTCCTTTGTGGTGGCCCGAGCTTTATGCACCGACTGGCGTTTGCCAGCCTTCCAGAAGCTTTTTATCCCCAGGTACGAGTCGGCTCTCTCTGCCAGAGAAGCTCC
The DNA here is from genome assembly GCA_003416845.1 of Oplegnathus fasciatus. Lineage (NCBI taxonomy): Eukaryota > Metazoa > Chordata > Actinopteri > Centrarchiformes > Oplegnathidae > Oplegnathus > Oplegnathus fasciatus. The sequence goes on from NTHP01000021.1 coordinate 2,191,709, forward strand.
AGGCTCCGCTCCCTCAGAGGCATCCATGCGGGCCTGCCTCTCGAACTCGAAGGGGGCCCCCACATTGATGCTCCCTCTCTGGACGACAGTCAGCGCCACCACGGCCAGGAAAAACATGACACTCACCCTCTTGTACACCCTCCAGCGGTCTCTATTGTTCATCCTGTGTGAAGACAAAGATCACAAATGCCAGTGAGACTTAAGATAAAATTATCTAACTTTTGAAGCTAAATGTTGAATAGTATTAATATCACATTATAGTGTTTTAGGTCACATACACTAGTGACTCAGCAAGTCACTGAGAGTGTCACACAGGGAGTTTAAAAATGATCATGATTGACATGGGATCAAACATTAATTAAAAAAAGTTTCTTTTTTTTTGTTCTTAACCCCGAACAAATGTGATAGATCTAGGAGTAAGAATAACACCACCACCAAATAAAAACCCAGAGTTTCCATTTGAAATAGAGTTTTTCATTGAAATAAAATACATTATAATAAATAAATGAATATGAAAATCTGGGCTAAAATGCACAAAAATGAATAGACGATCCCTTAGAGGTTAAACCACATGTTTGCATTACCAACAGAAGAATACTTGCTGTTTCATGTGTATCCAGCCAAGCAAAGAACAGCCTGAGGGAAGGTTGTCATTATACCCTGATCACTGTGTGCTTACACTAAGAACATGTGGAATGTACTCGGAAAGTGAAGTAACCCCTGGGACTTCAAATTCTCAGATTTCCAACATGTCATGCCGGGGCTCGTTACATTCACGACCCCAGAGACACTCCCATGGGGGCCCCTCTATCTTTGAAGTACAGATTTCCTTGGTAAATGCAAGGTAAAAAAAAAAACATAGTCATCTTAACAAATCCTGTCTTTAAGCCACAGACACTTAACACTTGTTGATCATGAAAACTCGCTTGTGAGTATACTGCAAGTTGACAATCATTCCCACATTCTTATTTGACCTAAAACACCTACATAAGATCCACAGCATCACCCTGAAATTTGGGCTGAAAATCAGAATGCTCTCACTTGCTTATAATCTTTACTCCTTCTTCTTCTTGTTCTTCCTAAAACAAGCTCTTTAAGTGAGAGCAAGACATTGTTCACTTCATTTCAAGAAGCACTCAAGTTAAGTTAAAATCTTGATGAGTGACTTCAAGAGTTTTAAGGCTGATACACGTTAAGATGCCTTACTTAACGTGCAGAGATTCAACCAAAAGAGGACAGAGTCAGATAAATTAAATGGTTAATCTAACCCACGATGATGAAATATTACAAGGAGATGCCACTTACATTTTCTCTTATGCTTTCGGCGATCTGTGGTGGTCGCTTGGGAACAATAAACCAATCAAATGCCGATTAATTAGCCCAGAAAAAGTGGAACGTCTTGAGCTTATGATAAAATAATCCTTCCCATCGAAACAGCTGCAAACGGTGTTGTGAGTAACGAGCAGAGAGTGCGAAGGCGTCCCTGCCTGGTGGTGCAGATGTTGCTCTGAGCTGCCGAGGACTGCTCGCGCTCCCTCGCTGAGATCCGCTTTTAAAAGGCACGGACGCGGTTGCGCCGACCGCGTGCGCACGTGACGTGGGCGATGAATGAACACGGAGGAGAGAGTCCGCCCGTCGTGTACACACACAGGGCTTACTCCACGAGCATCACACTCCATCACAGGATGACTGTGACCCCTAAGACAAGGCAAACACTGGATTTCTTTTGTCTCTTGTACATTTGTCTGTGGGATTAAATAACCAAACAATCAGCACTTATAATTAATTATAATAATTAGGCCTAATTATAAATAATTATAATTGAAAGACACCATCTATCAACAAACAGGTAATAAAAGGCTATTTTGTTTGCCAAATAAGAATACACGGTTGCTATTGTAACTTTGTATTGTTCCAGGCCATACAGCACTGTGTTTAACTCTTCATCCATAATTACCATAAACTACATTACTGGTAATCAATATTTTTGATAGTCACAGAGAATTACATAAACGCTCACTTCCACTGCTCTATGTGCATTAGCTTTTTAGCTCTTTTTTTTTGGCACTTTTGCTGTGTGGTTAAGTCTGACATGCTTGCCGCAACGCCTCACTCATTTCCAATCAAATAATCAGTGAGCCCACTGCGCTGTACACAGCAGACAAAAAAAAGGAGAGTAAAGTTACTTGGTGACTGACAATCACCAGGTGGTACAAAAACTTGAATCCAAATGAACGTTAGTGTTGCTCAGTTTCTCTCAGATGTGTAAGTGGGCAATCGTTTGCCATCACGTTTGCCATGAAAATGTAATAAGCGGGGATATGGTGATGGCTACGCATTTGTCAGCTTGTTTTTCTGCCCTCTAGTGGCTGTAGTGTGATAAACACAGCTTTAAGTAAAGGTAAATAGTAGCTATATGAAGTGAACAAACCACCTCGTATTAAAAAGTCTGTTATGAAGTGTTTTACAAATGAAAACGTGCATGAAACATGAAAAGAAGCAATAAAAGTGGAATTATAAACAGGAAGAAGTGGTGTCAAAATTTGAGTGTCTGTCTTCTTTATATTTGCACAATGGAAACTTGAGGAAGTGGAATTAAGAAGTTCTTAGGTTTATATAAACCTTTGGAGGTTAGCGCTTTTGATGACTGCATTCCTAAAACATGACTCACAGATATTGCCTGCAGTTACTGGATATCAAAAGAAAGTCAAAGTTTGGTTGATCTAATAAATCATACAGATGCTGTCTCACCAAAAGATAAGATATGGCCACAAAACAAATGTTACTGCCAAGAAAGAACGTGATTTAATTTTCACTCTTAAGGTCTCTCACACATGAAAACAAAATGAGAACTGGTGATAGCTGAAATACTGACTGCACAGCTGTCACCACCACAACCGCACTTAACCCTTGCTGTGGCAAACTGCTCTTCCGCTTCTTTACGGTCGGGGGGAAAGAACAACAAAATGTTTCTCTGTGCTTCAAAACAGGATTTTTTTTCAATCCGAACACAGCTGTGATCCAAAATCTCTCCTTCCTCTCCTTCTCTCTCCATTTCCTGCATCCAACCAGCCATCCTTCTCTGGGCCATGTGCATCCTGTTGCCTGCTGGCTGTGTTTTTTCCCGTTTTGATTTTTTTTCCTCTCTGCGAATTCAGGCCCTGCAAGTGCTGCAGAGGAGTGAAGTGGCGATGGACACCACAGTCCCTCGTCTTTCCCTTGGCTCGAAAGGCAACGTTCGTCACCGATGTTTAACAGAGGCATCTGCCAATAAGGAAAACTGAGCCCTTTGAGCCCAGTGACTCACTGTAACACGTGGTTGGTGTCAGGATGTGACCTTGTAGCTGCAACTTTGTTGATTTTAATGTTAAATTAAAATCAATCTTCTATAGCTTTTTGAAAAATATACTTCATGAAAGTACTTTTCAACTGACAACAGCAACATTAAAGCTGCACTAATAAATATTTCTGTATTAACAGTGGATCACATGATTACTTGTATGTGAAAGGGCTCGATGAAGTGAGTGAATTATCCCCCAACTCTGCAGTTCCCCTCAGCTCTATGGGGTGTTTTAGCATCTTTCAGCTCATTGTTTTGGTTTTATGGCCCACACCTTTACTGTTTTGGTTCACTCTTCAGCCTTGTTTCCTGCAGCAGCAGGCAGTTTTGTTTTCAGCAAAAAAAGCCCTAAAAATCTACTCCAATTTACTTGCTACAATTGACTTCTGCTGATTGGTAGGCATTGCAAAATAATGAAAGTCCTTACGCCCACATACACAAGTACTGTAGACACATCTAACATTCCTCGAAGAGTGTGCACATATTTGATGTAAAACTAAAAATTACAATAAAGATCACTAAACTACATAAATCCAATACAAGAAAATAGAAGAGGCAGCATGATTGGGGTGTAAAATATAAAGATAATGATAATAATCCTTCATGCTGAAATGTTTTTCATCACTGGGACAAAGAACATTGTCAAAAAAACAAAAGTCCAAAGATCAAGGCCAAGATACTGAAAGGTTAATAATTACAGAATTGTTTCCTGAAGAGAGCTTTCAGTCACCTGCGTGCTGGGAAACGATACCAGAGTTGTGAAATCTTTATCCTCAGTGGTGGAAATGACACAATTTGACACACCCTTGTCACACGTGCCCCTCCCCAAGTCGCTCTCCTTTTCACCTTGGTAGTTTATGCAAGAATGAGGAAGTCAAGGTGTGTTTGGGGTGGGGTGGGGAGGTGGGTAAGAAAAATGGACTGTTAATAAGAAATGGAAAACCTTGCTGCTACTTTTGACTCAGAGGAAGTCTGTGCTAATCCCTTGTTGGGTTTAACACACCTGAGGGACTCGGGAGAGGATTACCTTTGGTCCGTCTGACTCCTGTCAACTGTCTGACTGGAATGAACGAGCCTCAGAAAATTCATGTGTCTCTCCTCCTTTGGATAAGTGAGGGGCCCTGGCTGCTAACTCCTCAGTCACCATGAAAGAATTTACTGCTGGGGAAGAAAAGAGTGGCTTGAGGGGATCTTTTTTCTTCCCCCTCTCACTTTTTCACTCAGCCGTCAACTGAGGATGTTCCTCCCTGAAAAGGCAGATAGAACAAAGGCGATGTGATCAGGCTGTGTTATGAAAGCCCCTGTCAGCTGTGGCTATAGGTAAACACCTGCCCCTCTCTAACCACCCAGAGGCCCCCATGGTTTTAGCAAACACACAAGGTCACCAGCACCCAGCTACAAAGGACAATCTGAAATACTCCTACCACTCGAAAATCTATTTTCTTCATGCTTTGCTGATTGTGACGACTTAAGTTTCTGGTACGTCTTTGCTGGTGCCGACACACCTTCCTGCTTTGTTTCAAATACATCACTGATTTAGGTACTTAAGAGTCCCATAGGCAAAGTCACAAGAATAATATTAATGATTTACATGACGTTATTTTGGGAAACCTTCTGTGTTCACTGTGTGATTAGCACACTGCAGCATCAAAACAATTTGAGAAATTGACAAAAATAAACAAGTCAAGTATGAACTATCAAGCCTAGCCTGACCACTAGTGTGGCGTCTTCTTTACTGTGGTGAGCTGCAGTGGGTTAATGACTGCTCTCTGAGGCCAGAGGGCTGAGAACACCCACTGGTATTTGATGGTTGTTGAGATCCGCAGTTGTAGTGGATATTTTTTCAGCCACAAGGTGCAACAATGAGCCCATTTCACGCTCGAAAACAAACTTAAAGAAGCTACACAAAGGTTTAAGCTTTATCTGAAGTGTTTTAAACAGTATTTTTTGGTTACAAGAGAAAAGACTGATGAGATGACAACTAAAGCCTCGGACATACTTTCCGCGTCGGCACGCTTGCTATGAATATAGTCCGCGCGGTCACAAATTTTGGGTTGCTCTCGGTCTGCGTGGATGACATTTACATCATGGGGACGACAGCGGACCCTCGCGGACACGGACTATGAATTGGCCTTAAGTGGGTGTTTTGCCAAATGTACGTCTGGACAACTTCACCGCTTCCCTGAGCTTTCTATAGGACCTGGGTCATATTAATTCAACATAGAAGTCCATAGAAGTGCCCAGAATAATGAAGCCCATGTGACACGGTCAAAGCTCAAGAACAAATGAGAGCACATGAGAGTTGAGATTATTAAAGGTGTAGTCTACAATCCTTGAGAAAGCTTGTTAATATTTGAACTCAACAGCCAAACAAATACACCGCTCCCTTCAGTGCTCCTTCAAACTCGCACGAGTAACGCACAGCATTAGTGTTGTCCTGTGCACGAGCATGAGTTGTGACAAAAGCGTCGGTATTTGACCACCTGGTGGCTCGGTCCGAGCCACTCTGTTTGTTTCCCATTTACAGAGCCGATGCTGTGTATGAACGCCGTTGAATATTCGCTGAATTTGACAAAAAGTCTATCGGATTAGAATTGTAGACTACACCTTCAACTGTTGCTGTCAATGTAAAGAATCAACTGTCAAGCTCAATTCCAGAGGCGCTGGTGTCGTCCACAGATAAGTCACCCTCTGTGCGTGCAGAAAAGCCCAGAGGAAAGCAGCTAGCGTGGCTTGTTGTTAAACTGATGCAGCTGTCATCTGTGACAGTGATGAATCTTTTATCTCCGTCCTGTTCAAGAATGGATAGCTCTAGACCGCCATTTGCTGTGTCCCACAAAACATGCTAACCCACAGTTTGGATTTGCTCTGTACACACCGAAAAAAAGTCTAGGTGCATTCATGCTAAAGGTTAATGGATAGTTTGTGAGGACATTCCTGAGAAGGTCAAAAATGTAAAAGGTGAATTCCAAATAAGCTTTAGTCTTTAGTCTGTTTGATGAGTGGCCTCTTTAACCTTTAACAATTCCATGTTTTTGAAAATATCCAAAGCTCTGACAAGAATGCTGTCTGTCAATATGTAATGATGCTTTTAAGGTGTTTTTTTGTTTCCCTCACTTTGGTGCACTAACCAAAACTACCAAACGTGGCCTGAAAGGAAAGACACACAGCTTCAAGTGTTTACGACAAAAGGGCAGTTGTGGGGGTCACTTCTATCTATCTGGTCAAAAGGACCGGTTGGGAGGAAACAGGAGGTTCAGGGGACAGAGACACAGAAACGCTGTCTCTTCTTGGTTGGCGTCGCCTTTTATCAGTAGAGCACATGGCTGTCTACTGATAAACGCATCTGAAAGGGGTGCCAGTGATCCTGATGACAGCCAGGGCTCTTCGGTAGAGGATGCTCCTGCTGTTGGAGATTTCAGTGGAAAAAAATCACAACTTTGGTCTTATTTCTGCAGTGTTGGCCATCAATCGCACCGTTATAATTATGTTTAATTGTGGAGGTACAAGGATGTCATTAGTCTGCTCAACATAGCTTTTTAAGCTTTTTAACTATATTAGTAACAAAGTAAAATCAAAGGTGAAGGTTGAATTACTACATAAACTTGTTGTTGCAAGTGTTAAAAGCTGTTTCCTGGTTCATCTTTGCCCCACTGAATTTGCATTGACTGTTTGACGCAAATGCAAATCCACTTTTAGTCATACTTTCAAATGTAACATGGCTGCACTTGGGATTTGTTTAAAACCGATGTCATGGCACACGATGCTCATGCTAATGAGTTCTGTTGTAAAGCTGTGTTGCGGAGAGCTGCTTCCTCAGATCTCAGCTGTGAAATACGTGAGTAAATTGTTACGATGACCCGTGGGGGTGATGGCCAAAACTACAAAGACCCTGTTTTAAAAAGCAGAATTATCTTTAAAGAACCAAAAAGACATGAGATTTGTGCAGTTCTCCCAGATTTGTTGTGTATTCATGACGGGGAACCTCTGTAAGACAGGGGTCCCAAGATGAGGTAATAAGGCAGGGAGCGTTCAGGGCTCTGGGAGCGTTCAGGGCTCTAGGAGCTCTGGGGCTCCGGGGCACTTGCCCACTTTGCTGATAATGCAGCCTTGTAGACAATACAATAGCTTTACAACTTGTCTTGATACAGCCTTTTAAAACTGAAATGGCAAATCAGATACACCCTGGAAGGGAAATGTGTTTTCCTGCACATGGGGCTGTAAAGGCCCAGAGAGTCATGAAACAAGTCTGAATCCCTTCAGTGGGATAAAAGCCACAGTGACTGTTTGATATTTTTCCCTATCTGTAAGCGCCATCCCCCAGTTTTTATCCACACTTTTGTTTTGATAGAAAGCAGCAGCTTCCTCTCTGTCGCCGTTACAGCTGGACAGCACCAGCGTGGCCCGAGCTCAGGGTTACACGGCCACCTGGCTGCAAGTGCGTCAGTCTGTCATGTGCGGCCTGTTTCCTCGCATTGTGCTGCTGCATCCACAATATTAATTGCTGAATATGTCACGCCTTGGGGGACCTCATGTGAGAGTTAGTAAGACTTGCCCAACTAAAACTAGCTGTATCATTCCTGTGGCCTTTATACTGTATATCAGAGGGAAGTTGACTGACCATCTGTGTGTTCTTATGTGACGTCCTGGCTAGTAATGTGGTGTTAACATGTATTTTTACTTTATGGAGCTTTATAGTGAGTTTCAGTTTCTCGTTGTTTAGCTGTCCGACCCACAACTTTACTGTTTTGGTTCACTCTCACTGTTCTCGTAGTGTTGTTTTCATTGAAAAAGCTCTAAAAACCCACTGTACACTACCTGCTGAGCACCAAACAGCAGACAGACACAGTTAGAGACTAGCTGGTGAACATGGTGAACATTTTTTGGAGCATTTAGCAGCTAAAGAGCCAGACATTTCCTTCAGGAGTTGGTAGAGACAAAAAGAGAGCAAAAAGAGAGCAAAAAGAGAGTGAATGTTGGACTTACATTTTCCAAGTGGCCACAACTCCAAATGAATAAGTTGCTCTGTAACTGCTGGGTGCCGTATCAGCTTAGTAGGTGATGATATGTCATGATATTGTGTTCACAACTTCTGCTTCCCCCTAAGTAGCCCAAAAAAGTTATTGTATATATAAGTTATTGCAGGCTTAAAGAAAAAAAAGGAATATATAAAAAGAGGAATATAAAGAGGAATATATAAAAAGAGGAATATAAAGAGGAATATATAAAAAATAAATCAAATCATAACATGGTCAGTTTAAAACAAGACAGAAACGGGTGTTCCACAGCACACCCTGGATGGTGGATTTGCAACTGTGTGCTGAGACTGAACAGCAGTTTTCTTTACACAAATCCCACACTTTCCAAAACCTTGAACACTTTGAATTTATACAGTCTGCGTCCATTCATCCATCCATCCTTGATGAATGATGACAAATTAAACCTTGTGCAACCTAATGGCCCACTTTCTGTCAAGGGAGCCAATGGATTAACACAGTGCAGGAGTAAACAGACTGTAAGTATCCAGCAGTAATGAGTGACAGGTCTTAAAGTACATCTTGAATGCTGATAATAATTATTGATGAGTACTTTAAGGAAGACTTCAGCATGTCCCCAGAACTTTTGTAAGTGCGTAGCTGTCCGGTGAGTTGGCGAGTGCAACATAGCTTTCAGTTTACAAGATATGAGAGCAGAAATCTTCCTGCTGTGTGACACCTTGATGAGTTGAACACAAGAGGGTTTTTTTCTTTGCACAGTGCAGCACAAAGGGCACAATGTGCCAACTACTCGCTGGCAGTGATTATGTAAGGGGAGGTGATTTATGATTCAAGGCAGCAGCCAATTGGGACGTAGCACTGAGCTAAGAATCCTTCAACAAGAGTCATCAAAGTGAGAAATTCAACAACTGTATAGCAGTTAATGGGGCAAGAAATATAGACTCAAAGACCAGAAAACAGGTGACATGTCACACATTTATTTAAAACCACTTAAAAAATATCAAAATCAATTTCTATCAAAATGCATTACAACAAAAATGTAGCAGTTAACATAAATATACTGTACCGACGACTGGAAAACAGTGCAAATGTACAATGCAACCAACTGATGCTTGATTTAAGACACAAATTCAAGTTGTACGGATGGTAGTGTATATCAATAGCAGTAAGCAGTTTCTTAATGTTATTTTTTAAAACATGCACTCGCCTGACAAGTCGTGTCAAGACCTGTGTCTTTCTTGTAAACATTTCCTGGAGCATAAATTAAAGAAGAGCAGCTACTCTGATATGAGATAATGTTTTATATTTCACGTAAAGCTGGTACAATTATTTATTCATGTGGATGGATATTTTCCACCCGGGTCAAAAATCAATCTATACAGTACGTAGTGAAATTCAGAAGATTATAGATTTGTAGAATCAAGATGAGAACTTCGCAAATGAGCTTTTATATCACTCTTCTCTTTTTTTTTAAAATATCTGTACAATCAATTCAAAGACAAAAAACATCTTTGCCATGTCTGATATTAAATTAATTAAAGAACATTTTAGCTCTATGCCTAGTCACGTCAGGTTTAAACCATGAATCCACATTTTACATGTAGTTAAAACCAGGTGAAACCATACTGTGCTTAAGTCTGAACACTTCAGCTCGTATTCAGGCTTTAGCACAGATATTGAGGATTCATCAACAAAAAGAGGCGTCTCTGGGACTCTGTTTATCCCAGCTGATGTGAAGAAAATGGAAAGGAATGTGCTTATGTCAGAAAACCAGTGAGCCAGTAGGCAGATAGAGAAAGGTGACTGAATATTTTCCTTCGTACTGCCCGAAATCAGAGCCATACTTCCGAATTAGAATACTTGCATCTTGTTACACATGAATTCTGTCAGGACCCGAGGACGTTTATTTAGATGTTGTGCCAGTTATCACCTGGGAGTTGTGACTATTGTCTGATATCATGTTACAGAAGAAGTCTGTGCTAAAGCAGAAGGGGGGGGGTGGTGTAGAGCCACAATCCTTCACATTGTTCTAGCCCCTCCTCCTCGTCCTGCTGCTGCTGATCCTCGACCATCTCTGTTGCCCTGACCCTGATCACAACCTGGGGGGATGATGTTACAGGAAGCCCGATGCTCCCGGGGAGATACTGCTACTCCATGGTGACAGCTCCCTCCTCACCTCCTCTTTGACTGGCTGCCTGAAGGAGGAGAGAGAAGAGGGAGGGATGTGGGGTGGGTGGGGCGATAAAGGAGGTTTGAGAAGAAGAGAAGGTAGAGGACAGTCAGATTTTAACTCATCAGTAAAAAGAACAAAGATCCCCTCCTGACATGTTTGGAGACATGTAAAAATAATCTTCTTGGAATAATAATTTGTGTCTGATGTGTTTTGTTTTTTTTTAAAGTTCAATTACCTCAGTAAAATATTTTAAAAATTGCATCTATTCATTTTCCCTCATAAAAAATCCAGACTTCTGGACACAAGATGTCTCCTAGTTCATTGAAAAGTCAATTCGCAGAGTATGTGCAGTGGACATTTCATGGTTCCATATCACACTTGTGTAAGTTGCATATTGGACCTAGTTAGGCCTCCAAACCAGTCACAAAATCATGCTCATGTGTACACGTGTGAAACTGAGATTTAAGCTAATGGAGAAACTTTGAGCAGAGGGGAACTTTAAATTAGGATAAAACAGCATTACTGGCCTGTGAAACCATACTTTTTCAGTTCCTTTCAGTAGTTTCATTGTGTGCTCATTCAACTTTTTGTTATCATCTTGATATAACTTGAAATGCAACTATCAACTTCTGAAAATGTAAGGTTTTCAGTTCTGCTATGTTCTTTCCTTCCTGTTTGTGAGAAAAAAAAAATCTAATTTCCACATCACATTTAGCATTCAGGGCCAGAGTGACAGTCCTGAGAGATGTTGCTGCACTTCCTGGCTGCATGGCAACATAACGGGGATCTCTCATCACGCGAAGTCAGTCTTGTCGACATGACTTGGGAAGGATAATGCAGTTTTTTTCCCATCCTCTCAACACAGCAAGGCGGCAGCGGCTCCCCTCCTTGTTTGCGCTGGCTGAGTGGGTGGTCAGCAACAAAAACGCCTCCTCTATCTTTCCCCAGCCAAAGGAGCGTCTCTGTCAGTCACGACGGATGTGTTTACCAAAAGTGGGTCTAAAGGGGATCCTGTCTCAGCGTGTGTTCCTTTCCCTGCAGCCAGACTCCACCAAGCAGCAAATATTAGGCATAAAAACGCTTGACAGCCAGCAGAAGCTGCAGTCAAGTGAAAATAAATTGAAAAGAGAGTGGCTCAAGAAAAAAACAAAAAAAAACTACAAGCTCGCAGGGAACAAACTACTAAAAGCTAAAGATGCTCACAGTAAAAAGATTACTTATTTTGTTTGCCATGTGAGCCTGCTTACTGCCCTTTAAGCGGATACGATTAAGCGACTTCCTTATGAGTCGATAGATGACTGACACTTGCCAGACCTCAAAAGTACAACAAACACACAGGAGGATGTGGTGGCTTGGACTAACCATTAGGCCCTATTACAGGCTTTATGGTAAGGGCACCCGGCGTAAGAGCCGGAGGTAATCGCTCATCAAATGCAATTAAGATGCATGAGAGCATGGAGAGATGTTATCATCCAACTGAGAGCACCAGAGCAACTGATCAGGCCGTCGTCCCTGCAGAGACTCAAGTTCTATGTTTAAGACGTGAAGTTGACAGAAAATAAATATGTGGGTATGACAGGGATGGGCAGACACATTTTTGGTGAAAATTATTTTTTTTATGAACCTGTGCAACAGTCATGGGTGGTGGCCTCGATCTGTCTGCAGAAATTACCATATGTGTCTTGAATGTATCAGCCATATACTGTATGTACTGCCAACAAAAATCTAATTTTCACACTGTAACTCACCATTAGATTAAACAAGGCTCATCGACATCTGACACAGTCTGGTGGCCTAAACATTCATATGAGACACCTGCCTGCCCTACACTAAACCGTCCACTCCTCCATCTGAAGGGAATTCCACCAGCCTTGTGCCTTCTATGTGCCCGGTCTGTCTTTGTGACTCTTTTGCTATTAGTGAAAAAAGAAGGAAAGAAAAAGAAAAAACCCAATACAATCAAACTCTCCTGACTCTGGTTTTTGTAGGATTGTAAAGGAGAAACTCAAAAAGACAGCGAGGGCTGTACGGATTTAAAACACAATGTTCAAATATGGCTGAGAAGTCTAAAATCTCAGTTTTAAATGCTTTAAAAAACACTCATAGCCTGTCAAACTTAAGGTAACTGGCTGGGGCAACTGTGAGTAAATTATTAAATAGCGTGAATGAATATGTGAGTCTTAAGTGTCTTAACTACTTTTTGTCTTTTTGAGTGTCATGACTGGCAAAACACTGGCGACTGCACATTTATGTAAAAACTTTGAAACAAAGTAATGGCAGATTTTGTTACAGAATTCCAGTTAAAGCTGCTGAAATCTCTCTGTGTAACTCAAGATGTGAGCTCAAGGGAAACTGGAGCATGATTGGTCATCTTACAGTAAATTCCACTTTTGTATTGCCGCATACTATTGTAAGCCTGCTTTTGTTTTCAGAGCAACTAGAGTGGACAGTTCTGGTAAAACCTGTTTGTAAGGAGCAGGAAAATTAAGATATTTGTCGGATTTAAAATAGGCGAGAGACAGGGAGGGAAAGAGGACGGTCAGAACGGGACATTTGTTCAGTCCGATCAAGTGTTTCTAAGCCAGCTTGATTTTCTGAAAAGCACTGGACCTAAAAATCATGGCTGGTTATCTTCCAAAGTGGCTGGTAGAGTAGATAAAGTAACCAGCTGGAGCCAAAATATGCACTCTGAACTGCTATTGTATGATGCTATACAAATAAATTTGAATTTGAATTTGAACACTGACTGGCGGCCACATGCTTACTTCCACTTTGTCGTCCCCCTCCTCCTGCGGAGCTGGCAGAGCCTGGCCGGCTGCTCGGCTGCGGCTCCGACTGGGAAAACTGGGGTGCCAGAGTCAGGCCTCGGCCCCGGTGAGCACTGTTCTGGCTGGCTGCTGTGTCAGGTGTACGGGGAATCTTGGGCTGGCTTGCAAATGCAGGGATGTACTCACCACTGATGACGAGGAAAAGAAGAGGAAGAAGAAGGAATAAATAATGAGTTTTGCTTTGCAGGGGTAATACATTATAATAAACAAATAATACTGCCACTAAATGACTAATTATAATAAACACCATGATATAAAAAGGTGCTGTGAAAACAATCAAACAACATTGGCTTATGAAAAATCTCAAAAATAAAACACGTAGAAATGAGTGTCCTTTATTGATTATTTTTTATTTACCTTTTATTACAGCTACTCTTATTTCTCACTTGCTTACGGTTCGAAGGATCACTCAGAGAGGTCATCCTTTTATCTGATGAGCTGCTCAGTAGCCGTGAGACACTGCAGCCGTGAACAGATCTCCTTTCACAGGAGATTTCGTAGCGCAGAAATCAAGGCTGTCCCGAGTACAACATCAACCTTGCACAAGCCTCTTGCCCTTGACACTTAATAGCATCCATTTCACTTGTTTCAGTCGATAGCCTCCATTTCTGGCGATAGCGTGCCAGACTATTTTATTGATACTTCCAAGATACCCAGTGGGGACAGCTATCAGTAGGGTAATCCATACCTTACAGACTCTTAAGGTGCCAAATTCATATGTATTGCAATTCTATGTTGTGTTTTTTGTGATTTCTGGTTATTTTTTTAGCCTAGAAATGGCAGATTTTAATACCATAAAACACATTCAACATGGAAGTAAGTAAGATGTTTAAAATGAGAGGCAGCGGGTCTCCAGGACGTTAATGCTTCATTAGTATCAGTCACACTGTGAAATAAATAAAAGACATTGAGGTAAAACTTTTCACTGGCTCTATTCAAGTAAACTGTTTTACACACACTAATGTAATACTTACACTTCATAGTTGCATTCTTTTATGCAAATTACGTAATATTTTTGCAGCTAATTTACATTGGCTTGTAAAACAGTAAGCACTGGAAAAGAGCCCTATTGTGTTGCTGAAAGAGGGCAATTTGTAGTCATGTCTCTGTGAGTCTGAGAAACAGGATCACATGGCTCTTCTGCCTTCGGTCACACAGTAAGGGCCCAAACTCTGCCCTTATCACGCAGGAGCTAAATGACCTACATCCTGTGGAGCCATCCTATACTGTAATAGATGGATGAATTTCAGTCAACCCATTCTTGTTTCTACACACAGTCACACTGGCTCCAACATCCCTGACATCATCACCATGTACGGCTGAATGTTATTCTACAAACTAAAGTGGAGGCCTGTGGCAGGTTCTATAAACTCGTACGCTCAGCCCTGTGGAGCAGCAAACTGAAATTTATGCATGCCTGCCGCATAAATGGCCGTCAGAGCCTAAAATCCTAACCACAAAGTCAGCAACTCCAGGAGGAACGGGCTGTCAAGACTTCAGTCTTTAACTTTGATGTCTGAATGGAAAATAGCCTGGCTGGCCCCCCAGGTGTTACCTAGGTATAACTGAATGAGTTTGAGAGATGTGTGTTCATTAACCTAAAAACAAAGGGCAGAAATATATATCTTCTCATTTGATATTTGCTAAATTGCGGTGTTGCTAAGATTCTATTCACCAATCAATGACTGTGTCCTGAAATCTCCTCTCACTAGAAAAGTCTCCAAACCGTTGTGAAATGAGGCCACTGAAGTCTGTATTGTAGAGGTGTTTTACGTTCCTGGGGAAAGGCTGAGGGATAACTGAAGCGGTTTCCTGGGACTCATTACTCTTGGTGGGATTCAGGAGTCAAGTTCCTCTGGGATTTAAAGGAGA
Source organism: Oplegnathus fasciatus (assembly GCA_003416845.1). NCBI lineage: Eukaryota > Metazoa > Chordata > Actinopteri > Centrarchiformes > Oplegnathidae > Oplegnathus > Oplegnathus fasciatus. The sequence continues at coordinate 2,206,919 of NTHP01000021.1, forward strand.
GGAGAGGCGGGAGGGGGGGGGTTTGATTGAATGGGTCTCTTTGTGGGGACTGCTCGTTTAAACGCATGTCACAGTCTCACAGACCAGCTTGGCAGTGCTGAGTCACCGATCGGTGTAGGACAAGCACTCTTGCCAACTCTCTCCACAGACACACAAATACGCTGACGCACATCTCGCACCGAGTTTTACCTCAGCTGACTTGCACTGTTTATATTTATTTACATCACTCCCTAATAGCCTTACTTGGTTCGGTCCCTTTTATGAGCTAAGCAAATGACTATATGCACCAACAAACTGAAGATTTGATATTGAAATACTGCAGTTTTATTGTGTTACTGTTGTGTTCAAACACTTTCTTGTGCTTCTTTTGAAGTCAAACACAGAAGTTTGTTATATATGTATATATATATATATATGTAATTTTCACTTTACACTCATCATCCTCCTTCCTATGTTGTACTCTTTTATTATTTTCATAACTGGCTGAAATTAGTGGTTCTGAGAGAGTGACAGCCAGTCTGTAGCAGAGAGAGAGGGGAATAATATGGTGTGGCATAGGAATAACATGGATTGATTTCACACAGGCCTCACCCTCTAACCAGTTATAGGCTTGCCCACTCACTTCTGTTGAGCAGTGAACTGAAAATTTGCAATTACGGCAGGCCCCTTTCAGGAGGTTCTGTATGTATGGCCACTGTACCGTAACTTGTCATCCACCTTCTTTCAGCAACTGAACCAGCCTGCGGTCAAGACAGGCCTTCACTCCCCCTCAGAAGTGACGAAGCCCCTCTTGCCGCAGTATTACTGCGGCAGCAGATCCTCATTCCATTTGCAATGCCTGTTGAAGCATGCTGCTGCTGGAGTACTCCCATAAGTGTATTTTATATTTCATGCTATGTGTCATCAGGAGGTAGCCAGAACCCAAACTTTTCATTGAACTGAAACGCACTACTTCCATTGCCTATGACAATAAACTCGAAACATGTAATAATTTTCAAGTTGAAGATCTCATAGATGTTGGCCATGACAGCAAAGACCGTCACGATTGTGGCAAAGCAGAGCATACAGCTATCAAGCAAGCCGCTCTCACCAACAGCATCCTGCTGTCCCTCCTCTCATTATGGTTGCTAAGACAGTATTTGTTGTTCCCTTCATGCTCAGGTTTTGAATGTTGATTGAACAACACGCCAGGAGCCCTCATAGGTTTACAGTTTCTAACCTCTGTGTTGCCACCGGACTGGAGGGAAACCTGCCTCCAAGAGGATTTCTCCAGTTGTCCGCCATTGACTGATTGTTGGAGGGACAGTCTAGTGGCGTAGAGCTGCTCTGGAGGACAATCCATGATGATGTAGTCAACTAGGTTCTGTGTATAATAAGGACTACTGTACGACATGTGTTCAGGACAAATACCATGGGAATATACTGTATGTTTCTGCATCCATTCCCATTTTAATTGTCTTATTAGTTTCAGAGTTTGTGTGTGGGGTCTCAAACCAATCTAAATCAGTATAATCAAATATAGCAACTAGCTGGGGCCACCAAGAAACGCTCGCTGTTTCAGCCTTTAAATTGCAGCAACATTCATGAAAACAACACAGAGCCTCAATTTATGTGCAGTTAACATTTGTGTGCCGGTTTACCTGGCAGAGTGTCCATTGTGTTCCTCCTGGGAACGTCCCTTTCTGGCTCGCCCTTCATATGGCCCGTCCAACTCTGACTCCTGGGACAACCGGCCACACTCTGAGTCTGAGTGTGTGTGTGTGTGTGTGTGTGTGTGAGAGATAGAGGGGAGGGAAATATTAGTGCTTCATCACACTACTTTTGGAATTGGAAAACTATCTGGCTTTCAAATGTAAACTAAACTCAAAATGTAAATACAACAATAAGACAATACTGTAACACATTCATGGTCACTATTGATCAACGTGGCATCATGTTGTGCCACGCTGACATTAGTTTTATGGAAAGCCACAACAGGTCATTAGCCATTTGGTGCCCATTTTGCTGAGTCTTTATCGCTTATGCTTTCTGAGGAAGTTTCAGGAGCTTCCTTGCCTAGTGGACACTGGGCATCACATCAAATAAATCTAATATAAACCAAATACAGAGCAGCAGGTGGAAGGGAAATTAAATTGTCCCACAAAAATGCAGCTGATTTTCAGCACGCACAAAATGTATTAAATACGAGTAATCTGACTGCCAACATCTGATGAACAGCCACAGCATTTACACATGGTCAAACATGTATTATTTTGCTTTTTTGAAATTCCTCTGCGATCAAATGCATTTATGTATTGGTAAATGACATTTGAAAAACATTCGGAAGGTAAACAACATCCACCCACCGATGCTGTGATGTAGGGAGTCGGCAGTGCTGGGGCGACTGCCGGAGCGTGTAGGAGGTCGGGAGTTGTGTCGGGAAGCAGGCAGGCTTCCTTCCTCGCTCTTCTGTCTGCTCAGAGGGTATTCCCTGTCCCTGCTACCCTCACCCCCCTGACTGCCGGATCGATAATCCCTACACATGACACAGACACAAACAGCTCAGGTTTTGTAAGAACTTGCATCAGGATCTTCAGATTAGTAGATAGTATCATTTTTCTATATCACGTCTTAAGAGTTTTATCTGAATGATTTTACTGACCTTGTAAAACACTCTAACTTTATAACTAAAAGTGCATTATAAATAAAGACTAGCATTACCATTGTTTCTAGTTACTAAGTTATAAAACCAATGTATCAATTACTTGCTGTGAGTTGATGCTCCATTATCTCAGGGGCGAGGTCATGTGTAGGACACCGATCCCTCATAGCTGTCATTACTCTAAAATTATACTCTTTCTTTAACTCTGCACTCTAGCTTACGGTTTGTATTGACAATGATCTGCCTTTCACTACTAAGTGGTTCAGGTTCCAGTCTCCTCCTGCTGACTCATTCATTTACATGAACAATTCAGTCCGGCTTTGCGATGATTAATGGCAAAATGTATCTCAACCCATTCTTTCTTTGACCTACTGCACTAGCTTTAATTTCTGTAGGAACTCGTGGTTGAACAAAGGGGGCATTGCAATCATTGTCAAAATGACCTATAGGTCAGACTAGGAGCTATCTGTGCTGCTGTAAACTGATCCACCTTGAGAGAAAAGAGGCCAGACGTCAGATATCTGTACGTACATGTAGTATTCACTGGTACTTTACACATAATTTGAAAATGACTGCCTACTGTAGAATGTACAACCAAAGTACCCTTGAGCAAGAAACTAAACCTTATCCCACACACTTCCTGTCACTCTGACGCTCACAGACGACATGAACTAGCGCATCAGCTTAAGAATGAACTCCAATTCAGACTGTCTGACATTGTCTGTCTGTGTATTTAACTTACGCTGCGTTGACATTACGATGAGAACTTGGGGTGACTGGCCGTTGTAGGGGTTCGTCGACACATGGTTGCGGCAGAGGGGTTGACTTCCTCTTCACTTTTGCCATGTTGGTCATAATCTACACAACCACACACACACAAACAGTCAAACAGTAGTTCCATGAGCCCATAGGGTCATTCACTAATTCAGTGTAAATGCAGCTTGGTGGTGACATCAGTCTTAAAGCTCTTCCAAATTAGGGGAGTTGTCTGTGTTTGTTGATATTAACTTTTTAGACACTAATTATTGGTAGCTAAAATCTTGCAATTTATATAGGGTTAGTGTCTAATGTCTCTTTCGCGTGCACACACGGCAGAACAAACATTATCAGTTCCCCTTGCTGCAGGTGTCGTTTCCTTTAGCTGCTGCATCTTGAACCAGCTGGAGCTGTGAAGCACGCACAAGCACCAAACCTCAGCGGTGGGGAGTGTAGTGAGTGTGTGTTGCTCTTACTCCCAGGTACTCAGTGGTGAGAAGACTCTCCCCAGACAGTTCCCTGGGCTGTGGTTGGAGAACTTCCTCTATATCAAGGTCCGTCTCCATTAAATCTTCCTGTCACAAGACAATAAGAGTAGGTCACAAAAAAAAAAACCAGAATTCATGGTGGATATAAGGTGCGTTTCAGTAAAATCTGAAACATGATGGTCACAAAAGACTACCCGAGTACGCAGTTTCAGTAAATTCAGTTTTTTATGAATTTTTCTGGATTTGGCGACAATATGAAATCAAATCACGAAATCCACAGTCATTATTGTGACCTCTGTCCTGCCTCTGCAACTTTTATGAGACATCTCCCACCATTAAACACCATAAAACACCATAAAATTTTATGTTTGGCTATGGCTATGTTTACTTTGTTGGTGTCTAATTTACACAGCTATATTTAACATTAACTTGCTTGCAATGACATTGATGTGAGTCCTTGAACTAAGCTAAACACTAAAACAATGCTTGGCACCAAGCCACATGGTACCAACAAGAGACCAGTGTAGTCTACACTGGTCTACATATATCAGTTCACCCTTATAGTAATGGTAAATGGATAGCAGCTACAAAAACACCACATCTGAGATCAGAGGCAATGGAATAAGGGCACTCACACTTCTTATGCGACCACGAGGGGAATAGGGGGACACACACACTGTACACATACATAAACACACATACCCAGGAGACTCCAACCATTCCCACTTTAACTTACTACTATACCTTATCTTGATAACCCACTTTCCCACAGAATCCAATCTGCCAGGCACATCATCCCCCCTATACACACATGCACATACACAAACACATAGGTGGGAGACACCCAATATCTGTGTCATGCTGAGATTGCCATCTACAGGTTTGGGAAAGGTGTCAAATATGAGGTGTTCGTTTCTGGTCGTGCTTCCTCTCACCCTCATTTTTCACCCACTCCCCAGTTTATTCTTTTGATCTGTTTTTTGTTGATATATTCCTATAGCTGTGTTGGATTACTGTGTGGGTGGGTATGGTGAAAAGCATTAACTTATCAATGTCTGACAGGTTGAGTAGAGGACTTACATCATTGTCGTCTTCTTCTTCTTCATCGTCTGACTCTGGCCCCTCTTCATCAGCTGGGTGGAACACAGCCGCAGCACACGGATTAAACAAGTCAATAAATGTTCCAAAAGAAACAGCAGCAGTAGGTGTCGCTTAGTGCTTCACTTTGGAATATAATTCTTAAGGCACATATGGTGTAAATAAAATATGAAAAGCAGGGATTTTGATTTAAGAAATTCATCAAGTATCTCAAAAGAAGATGATGCTATTATTTATCACATACTAAAGCCACCAAGCTTCACATTTACATGTAGTCATTCAATGTCCTGCTATGTAAAGCACTTCCTAAAATTAGGTTTGACTACTAGTGCATTACTGCTATCAGTAACACCAGCTGCCTAAATTAGCACAATTTCCCTTCAAGTTGTTAGACACTATTATATCCTTAAATGTACATACACAGTCAGTGCATGCTGTATGCATCCACATTCGAAAAAAGTCGAAGACATTTTTTGTCACAGTAAATGTGACCTCACTAACCTGAGTTCAGCTGTTTAATGATGAACTCAATCTGTCTGTTGAGGTCTGGGTTCTCCTCCTTGCTGTAGCAGCGGAGAATCTCCTCTACACTCTACACACACGTGAGGGAAACACATGTCAGACCGGTGTATGCACACAACTTTACAGCTGAAAAACAAACTCAAGGGCTAATTTTCTCGTTAGCTTCACAATCAAAATCAGTGACTCAATGTTCAAAGGCAGTATACACTGTAATAACAACTGGCCATGCAAATGAGCTGATTATAAATTAATGTAACTGTGTTAATAATGATCACTGATGTCTGAGGCTCTCTATTATGATATTTGTTGGACAGGATGGACCCAGTCACATCCATGCTCTCCTGCAGCTCCACATTTCATTGCATGAAGAACAACTACATTTCCAACCCGTGTTTGAGTCAGTACGAAGCACTGACACAAATACAACCCACCAGCTCACCAGCCTCTGGGTACAGTGACTGTGTCATGTGACTTCGAACACCTGTTGTTTCCCCTCCAAACACTGGCTGTGTGGCGACATAAAGAGACAAATGCAGAGCCACAACACAAACTGCGTCTGTTTCCGCCACACAGGTGAAGATATTTCTGCTATCTCACCAACTCTTTGGCTTCCTGTCTCACAGAGGGAATACACAGGATACTGTACAGGGCTCCATTCACATATGGTCGAATCTGAGGAAAGTGACACACACACACAAAGAGAGACTCTATCTTTATGATCTCTGGTCAAATGGTAACAGCTTGTATGAACGTGCAGCAGCAAAGAAACATGGATACAAAGAGGAAAGAATGCTTATGCAGATCCAAATACCAGTATATTTTTTATAGGCGTACGGTATGTCATACTAGGTTAATGGCCCTCCTGACAATCTTTCATAAAATTGAATGAAGCTAGTGCTCTTTATGTTTTATAGATTTTCCTAAAGTCATAGCTCATTTCTCTCAAGACTTCCAAACACTCTGGAAGGCATCATAAATTTATCTTTATGGCAAGCCTGGATGTGTCTGCTTGGGCGACAGTGGTATTGACATTTTAACAGATCAACAGGTAGTGAAGCTGTATTCATGTATTTATGTGAATGTTGTTGGCTAATGAAGTGGTGTGTGATGTCCACTTTGGCGTCTGGATTAAAGTTTTAGCTTAGCAACGCCAAATGTTGCCAACTCATTTTTGTGGTGCAAACTTTTCTCTGAATGTATTTGTATGTCCCTGTACTACATGTGTGAATATGTTGTGTATGCTGCGTCCACGTTTTTCAACCTCTAGGAATGTGTACTGTGTGGGCATTACATGCATTGTGCGTGTAACATCTGTGCGTAAGTGTTGACGGATGTGTGTATCACCTCATGGTTCTCATGTCCAAGGAGGTCAGTGAGAACCTTTAGCACATGCTTGGCGTTCTCTGCACACTTCCTTTTTCCTGTGCAAAGACAGCCATCCAACACGCGCACGCACACACACGCACACACACACGCACACGCACACACATGCACACACACGCACACACACGCAAACGCTTCAATTTAACAACCCAAACGTCTTTTCTGCTTGTCCTACAATGTGACTCTTTTGTTTGTATTTATATAGGATGACCTTCCACTGCAATTAATAATCAATTATTCCCTCAAGCCCACATATCTTTTTTATTTTCTCTGTGTTTTATCTTTCTGTGTGTAAGGCAGTCTATAAAAAGCAGGCCCCGGGCAACTGAGACAAAAATGAAGGACATGCTGAGAAAGAGGGAGAGTTATCTTTGTGTTTGTTGTTGTTTGTGGGGTGTGCACAGTGAACATGAACAAAGATAAACTCTAGATAAGATGCAAGAGGAAATAAGTAAAAAGGAGAGTGCACCGATAAACACTGTGTTCAGAGCAAGATGTAAAAGCAAATATTTTATATTGAATTCAAAACCAAAGAATAATGGCCTTTACTCTGGCCATAATAAAATCATCCAACAGGAACAAAGTTAGACAGAGACTCTATGAGGCTTTAAAAGAGATAAAATTGATTTATACTGAGATCATGGACTATTAATAAGCTCAACATTTCCCCCATATGTTTCTTGGTTGCACTTCAAGAAACCCTTGATATAGTATTGCAGGGCCAGCTAGATATACAGAGAGGTATACTGTATATCTGGAGACTACCATTGTGGGTTTTTGGCTTAAATGTGGGTGCGTCAAAACTCCCCTTGAATACACTGAACTTTATTCCAAAATGTTTTCAGCTTATTGCCCTCATCAGGTTTGAAAACATTCAGGGGAATATAGCATGGTATATTGGAGAAGAGTTGTGTGACTAAATTTAATTACTTTTTTAAAATATGTATTATAAATTGTTAAATGTGAGTGGGAAGGGTAATGGTAAACCAAGTTTGAAATTTCTACAGCAATCCAACAGGAAGTTACAATGTGCTGCTAATTATAAATTTTATGTTAAAACTAATGATGGGTCCTTTCTAAAGCACAATACATCCCACAGTACTGTGGACTGAGTACTGTAAGTCTGTGTTTTCTAAATTTGAAATATTAAATGGTTCTGTCTAAAACTGATATTCTGTGTAGTATTTTGGACATGATCTATTCAAATGAATGACCAAAATGCCAAAGAGGAAAATGTCCAGCCAAATCTCAAAAGTGTTGGGGCATTCTACAATTATTCTACTGTGTCTCTGTTTCGTATATACCTGTGCTTCGCCTTTACCTTTTGTTCGCAGACACAGGTTCATAAGCAGAGCTGCAGAGTACTCCAGGGTGTAGTCACTCAGGCAGTCTGAATCCTGCAGCTCATCCACCAGCCAGCCAATCAGATCATCTGCTATCATGGCAGTCTGCTGGCTCCTCCTACCAAGACATGATGATAAATGATGGATTAAAAGCAACTTGAACATAAATATTTGTGTTCCTAAACAGGACACAAATTTTGGTTGATGTCCAAGAAAAAAAAACAACTTTAAATGAATGAATTTAACTGGTTGGATTAAAATCAAAGACAATAATAGAGATTTTCAAATGCATTTCATTTGACTTCAATAATATGTTCCTTCTTCTAGGTATCACTGTTTGGTTCCTTGTCCAATACAGGTTTATTATGATTCTTGGCCATCTACAAGTCGAAATAATGGGAAATCCCCATTTTGAGGTCATAGTTGTTTTTTATATTATACACTACTCACAAAAAGTTAGGGATATTCGGCTTTCGGATGAAATTGCAGAATGCACCTAAAATGCATTATAACCTTTACAGGTGAACTTAATTTGACCTTCTCTAAACTTTTGAATGCACATGTCCAACTGTTCAATGTTTCAGTACTTATTGCATAACATGCTGTTCTCTAACAAGGTGATTAACCGCAAAAATCACAACAAGTGTCTGATCCATGAATCGACAACTAAATGTTCTGGTTCAATGACAATTTGTATTTAAACAGTCCTCTTCATCATGCTGTTCACATTTTGACATCATGAGACCAAGACGACACCTAACAATCGATCAACAGTACCTGGCCATTGCGAGGCTTCAAACGGGATGTTCTCAGAGGGAAGTTGCCACTGAGCTTAGAGTGTCACAGAGTGTCATCAGCAGGTTGCAACAGAGACACAGAGAGACTGGAAGAGTCACAGAAAGGCATAGAAGTGGACGTCCTTTGGCNTTAAGGGAGGTGAGAGGCACCCGAGTGTCACGTCAGACCATTCGAAACCGCTTACATCAGCATGGTCTGCGTGCTAGACGACCTGCAAAGGTACCTGACCACACCACCAGGCACAGGAGTCATCGTCTTGCATGGGCCAGGGAGCATTTGCGCTGGACGAGGAACCAGTGGGCCTCAGTGCTGTTCTCTGATGAAAGTCGATTCACATTGAGCAGAAATGATGGCCGCCAACGCTGTCGGAGACGTCAAGGAGAACGCTATGCATCAGCCACTGTTGTCACCAGACGAGCCTTTGGAGGTGGTGGTGTTACAGTCTGGGCAGGTGTGTCTAGTCAATACAGAACTGCCCTACACCTTGTGAATGGTACTGTGACAAGCCGATACTACCTGAATAACATCATTAATCCAGTCATTGTGCCTCTGCATGAGCAACACAGGCCTGATTTCATCTACATGGACGACAATGCCCCAGCTCATTGAGGTCGCATCATCAGGGAACGGCTGCTGGAGGCTGGGGTACCTCCAACGGAGTGGCTTGCACTTTCTCCAGACCTGAATCCCATAGAAAACCTATGGGATCAGCTGAGTCGTCGTGTAGAGGGTCGTAACCCCGCACCCCAGAACCTCAATGACCTGAGTAGTGTAAATGCTACCATATAGACCTTTGGGAAAGTGAGAATATCTGTTGTCTGATTGGTGGCTCTATGTAAAATGCAAGGGTTTACTAAAGAAAACTGGCCATCTTAAAATATACCTGAGGCTGAGTTTCTGCAGGGCCACTAGAACATTCTCTCTAGTCAGGGAGTCTTTTTCCTCCGTCCTGAGTGCCTCTGTCAGAAGTTTCAGAAGAACCGGGATTTGGGAGAGGTAAACCCGACCTGTAAGCATTAACACAACATGGAATTAAGATCAAAAGGCAAGAAATAGGCCTCTTTAAAAGGCCTTACTGACATTCTAAAGCCTCACTGGGCAACAGCATTATCTACAAAAACACACCTGTTTTATCTAAGTTACAAGCAGTGGCTTCAACAATGAAAAGCCATTCATTTGCCAAACTGTGAACACTCGTGAGGACAATACAATACAACAGAATTATCTCCTTAACAAAAGCAAAGCTGACTGGACTCAGCAATGATGGGTAAGCCTGATGCAAAATTATTTCTACCATCTCAACTCCTACTTGTTACTGAGAAGAAATTTAGTTCCAGGAAGTTCACAATTTATTGGTGTCACATTACATGTTTTCTGAATATTTAAGTACCTCAAACCTTCAACAAATTCAAAGAAATTCAACAAGTTGTGTCACTCTTCCAGTTCAGGCTGCCAAAGAGTCATTCTGACAAGACGTTCCGATGACACTTAAACTTTTCCTCGTTGTTGATAATTAATGTTAACTAATTACTGTCTTACAAAATAATCTTACCACAACCACTTACAACATAATAGAATGTCAATCGTGTCAGCACAAATGATACTTGTCTTTACAACATTGTCTCTTTACAAAATAGTTACTGGCATGCTGCTGCAGAGGAGGATCATTAGCGGTTTCAAACCTGAATGGAAAGTTACGATAAAAGCCATTGAGGTCTTCCATGAATCTATGTCTCCAAATGCATCCAGTCAGACAATGACTCATGATACAAAGAAATAATGATGCTTGACCAAATGTAATGGCAGTTGAGCACTTACCCTCTGCAAGGGAAGCGAATGCATTGATGAGACGAGCCATGTACTGGCGGACAATCTCGTTCTTCGACCTCATTAAATGAAGCACGGTTTTCTGTGAATACACAAAATGTAGGGTAGTTTCAAATTATATCTAGTGCTTTCAAACGTATTTCACTGGTAATTTGCACAAAGTGACCAGAACTTATGAGCAGGCTGCTGATAAATGCCAGTGACTCCTCTGGTATCTCAATAGCTGCTGAGATTTCAACATTTTTCAAAAAGGTAAGGTCAGCCCAGGTTTGTTTTTTGTTTTTTCAAGAGTGCTGTAATCTCCCACACTTCCTGAACTACCCACAGCACGCTATGCATTTGGTTTCTTTTTCCACAAACAATGTGGACATTGTAGCATTTGACAGGGGGAGGGAGATTTGGAATGTGAAAAAGTATCAAAAGTGATGCAGAGCTGGAAATATATTTAGACAGGTAAGTAACTTACACTGTAGCTAATGTTACCCACATACCCAATGCTTTTATATAGCAAATATAGAGAATCTCTTGCCACTGCATTGTGCTGCATTGGTATTTTATGAACATCCAGAGGTACCCTCATTATGTTTTTGCTAGCAGTTTGTCACTTTATACAGGAACACAAATACATAGATGAAACTTTGAATGAAGCATGCTAAATTTAGATTTTACTTTAGGTCAAATGGTCTGACCTTACACAGTTTGCACTTCGTGTGGAAACGTCCCAGTGTAAATTTCAGAAACTTTGATAGGACAGCTATAATTGTCATGATATGTAGCCTACACCCTGTCATTAAACCATTTAACTTGAACAATTTAAGTAGAATAAATGCACAGAAACGTCTCTTAGAAATAAGCAAGGGGATATTTCATTATAGCCTGTGTCAGGTAGTGTTCACTTTGAGAGCTGTTTTAGTTGTTTTTGTTATACCACCACAGACCTTATATTTATCCCCTCGTTGTCACCTGTGTCACTTTTGATATTGTCTTTTCCTACAGGCATCTAAACGCAGTACTCTGCCATCAGCAGCTGGTTTCAGTTGGGCATTCTGTTGCTAGTACCAACCGCTACTGGCACAGTTCCATAACAGTTGCTGCTTTACTGGCATTGTCAGATACACCATTTTATCAGATCTGTGACCAAGCAAATATTGATAAGCATATTTTATCTATTACCCACATGCCCTTTGGAGCATTATCTGTAGGTTCTCTTTTCTTTACAGTCGTTTTCTATGATCAGTTTACTGCTAACCAAAAGAGCCACTATACTAACTGTTTGAGGGCTAATGCAACATTCTAAGTAACTGTTGATTAACTGTTGGACCAACTGTTTTCACTCAACTGTATTTCACTCTTTTTACTTTAACTCTTGTGGACTTTATGTGTATATTTACATAAGTAATTACTGCGTTGTAGTCCCTATGTTGACTTACTGTACTAACTCATTTTTACCTTTGGTCTAACTCTTGTTAATGGAATCTCATAGTTTTCTGATTTGTTATCACTATCATTACAAATTACAAATTTGTTGTCCAACACCGTTTTTATAGTTTCGCAACTGCTTGTCTTCACGCTTTACTGGAAGTGTGTTTAGCTCGCTGCGTAGCTGTGCACCTACAGGCCTAGCGAAGGCAGAGGAGGCAGCATGATGTTAATTTGTCAGTAAGAATTTTTGCACAAAAGTCAGGTAAATGTGTGAAAGGCACAATGTTCAAAAGTAAAGCTGGCATGGGGACAAAGATGAGTTCTTAAGAAACCATCCACACAGCTTTATGGAACTGGCCTGATCAAACCGAATGGGGCGTGGTATCAGTGTTGCTAGAACTGCTGCCAGGCCACAAGCAGACCAGCGCACTGGGAAAACTTACTTCTCCAAATCGACAGTCTGTCATAGCAAAGTCATTTAGGCTTTCTGCCATTGTCAAACAAAGAACATTTATGTTTGTGATATGATTACAAGAAATTGACACCCTACCATTATTATTGCGTCTCTCTACAGTAAATGACCCTAGTGTCAGCTTGGAGCACCGTGGTAAGTACGTAGACAAAGAGCTCAGGTGTGAGGTGGGGATCATTTACTCTTCTGTAAAGGGATTGTCTTTAACATGGCGCCTTACAGCTAAAGGCTAGGTGAAGGAAATGTGAAAAGAAAATAAAAGAAGAAAAGGAAGAAAAAAACAAAACCACAAAGCACGTAAGAAAGACATAGTGTCGGGCTTCTGAGAGCCGTTTGAGAGGGTGACATTTGGAATATAATCTGTGTTTCCTGCTTTGGTCTTCTGTTAAATAAAAAAAAAGGGATATTGCTCAAGACATTGCTACTTAATCTGAAGCTGAGAACATGTCATAAGAAGTCTCCAGTCAGATTAAAATGAAATTATTAAAATAATTAGATTTACTTGTAGGAAATCAGGTGTCAAATTGGATTAATTGTCAAGAAAATGATTGAGAAAGTGACTGGAGGTGACTTAGAGTTACTCTATATATGACTTAACTATAGCATACCTTTCCTATCAATTTGTCCTATCCATCCTGGCTTCATCATGATTTTAGAATGTGCTAATGGCAAAGACATTGTTGAAATCTGAAATACTACGTCCAGTTTGTCTACAGTCTATGTTCTTCACCCACTTTGCAGCATTAAGTCAATGGCAGGCGAGACGCAAACCTGTGTTCACTCAGCAAAGGTGCCAATTCAGGCCTGTCTGAAATTAGAGCCTGGGGATTAATTAGGCAGTGCGGCCAATGGACATGAAGTTATTTTTTAGCTGGCTCTGATTATTGCATGAAAGATAATTTGGGAAAAACAAAATCACTGTATTTCAGTTCACATCAGTAGACATTTTGGGAGAAATCTGCCATTAATTGCTTTACATTGTTAAAACACGCCACAATACAATCACATTAAAAGCTGTGGTCCTATGGTCCCACCTGTTTAGTGCTGTAGCGCTCCAGCAGATCGTTACTGATATAGGCCTGAAGCACTGTGTCTCTCTGTTCACCAGGGAGTGAGCGAGTCAGTCTCTAAAAAAAACATGAGAAACAGACCCACTAATGAAGACTCAAAAGAGACAGCAGACATGCAAAGTGAATATGAATTGCACTCACCCTCTCCTTCATGCTCACAAACTGCTGTACTTATGACCTGCCTCGCAGTAAAACCTACAGTTTTTATTATTCTCCCCACACTGATCCAATGCAGCTGCTCAGTTGAATACTATAGATGTATTGAGCTGGTATGGCTTTGTGTGAACAGCATATACTGTATGCTAAGACAGCAAACTTTTGCTAGGTTAACAAAGCATAAAAAATGTGGCAAAACATGGAAGTGTTGAATTTGTCAAGTTTAACTTGCATCACTTTGTTACCCTGTCTTAAAAACATAAAGATGTAACATTTACATCGTACGCTGTACAGTATATCACACTAGCCTTTCTGTAAAATGCTAATCATGTGTACAAGTGCACAGCCCTAAGGGATGTCATACTGTTAAGCTCTGAAGACCTGAGATGATTCACAAAAGGGATAGGAATTGCTTGGATTACTCTAACATTTTGCTACAAATGTAGCAGACTTAACCATCCCTGAACGGAAGATGGGTAATTTCAGCAAAACAGTAAGAAAGAACAAAGTAAAATAAAGCAAACGTGCACAGATTAAGGTATGTGTGGATTACAGTCTTAAGAGAGGACGAAAAAGAAGCAGCAGTGGTTATAAAATATATTATAAATAAGAATATGAATACTCACCCAGCGCAGCGCCTGAAGCAGCAGGGACCTGAGTCGGTCTGGGCCTTCGACCAGGTCTTTCTTCAGCTTCTCATAGTCCAGTGAGGGCAGCATTGGCACCTCCTTGGGTCTCCTGGGGATTAACAAAAAAAGACATGTCAGTCATGTTTCATAATGGCACTTATAATAATCAAACGGTACAGATTAGCAGACCACCTCTTCATACTGAAGACTTACTGCGGTGCAATGGATGCTCGTAGCATCGAGGAGGCCTGTAAGAGAGAGCAAAATTGATAAAAGAAGACAAAGAGGAGCAGAGTATATCTTAGAATTTGATTATTTCAGACTACATTTATCACATTCTTAAAAGTGTGGAAAATATAACCCATGCGACATGTCCATCTGTTATTATCTTTACTAACTGGTTAGATGCTGTCTAAGTAAGTCATTAGTGTTTTTTTTGGACATGCATATATCATGCTTGTGGTACATGCTGAATCTCCGGACATACAGTATAGTACTGTTTGGCAACATTGCCCATGCAGTCAGTGACAAGTAGGCTAAGATACTCCAGCAATTCAAAAGTACCAGACAGGGAACGTTAGTGTGAAACAGCCATCCCTTCATTTGTTACACCTCAGTGTACTTGTACTGTCGGCCTGCGTGTTGTTGTTTTAGAGAATTCTATCATTGTGGTGGTGGTGTGGGTGTGGAGGAAGGGTGAAAGAACTAATTATTAGTGTTTTCTACTATTGAAAGGGGATTTTGAGCCCTGAAATCCAATCTGAAGCCTGGGTGGTTAGGCCTATAGCGGGACCAATGTAAGGTCAGGGGAGTGATGCGTGTCGTCTGAGGTATCAGATGGTCTGGCCACATTTTTGCTTTGGTGTGCAGTAGGTAACACGGAAGTGGAGGAGAACATTGATACCTGGACTTCTTCCCAGATTCCTTTCTCTCTAAACATTTCACTTGCCCTGAAGAATGCTGAAGGTCAAGGAGACATGTTTCCCTGAGACATTTGACACTGGGGTGCCTGGACTCTGAGGGGCCTGATCAAGAGTGACATCCAACTAGGAATTAGCAGGTGTATATTACGGACAACAATTATTGTCCATTGCTGTCTATTAACAGAGAAGCCACACAGCTATGCTGAATGTACAAACAGTGGGGGCAAACAAAATGATTTACCTGCAGCAATGGCAGGAAGAAAAACTACACCAAGTCAATAAAACAGCTACACAAAGCAAAGGCTTGACCTGAATTCTCTGACAATGCACAGTTTACATAAGACATGCCTTTACTCTACTCACTTCTTTAGCATGTCTTCTCACCATTTACTCTTTTATGGCCATGGGGACAACTGAAGGCCACCTATTGTGGTGTTATTGTCTAAATAGACGGCTCTGCTCCCTGGTCTCACTCAGGTTTTCCCCCTGCGGCAAGCTAAACCATAGTGGAGTAGCAAAAAAAAAACCCTGTAAGAGCCATCTCAATATTATGAAGGCATAAAGAGTTTCTATTGCAATAAGCGGAACAGTTGCTTGTTTATGTGAGGGCAAATATGGTCTCTCTGCTCTCAGTTACAGCTGAGATAAATATTGTATCCAGGTTACCAGGAATGTTAACTATTGTCCACCAGCTTTCGGCAATCAGAGTAGGAAATTAACATTTACCGCCAGTCAAATGCTGGCAGATTTTGGCTGTGGCCGTTTGCATTTTATTCTCATTTACAGCTCTTTCTCATGCACCAGTTAAAAGCTTGACCTGACATCCCATGGAAGTTATCTAAATTAACATTATTTTTGAATAGGTTATATCATATGTTTAACTTGAGTGCCTGTTAAGAACAGTCACAATTATAT
This sequence comes from Oplegnathus fasciatus, assembly GCA_003416845.1. Classification (NCBI taxonomy): domain Eukaryota; kingdom Metazoa; phylum Chordata; class Actinopteri; order Centrarchiformes; family Oplegnathidae; genus Oplegnathus; species Oplegnathus fasciatus. The sequence goes on from NTHP01000021.1 coordinate 2,223,362, forward strand.
AAAGCGTTCTGGTTGACTCTTTTCAAACAACTGTAATTTAACCTACCCTGTTTGACAACCTGAGCGGGAGAGAAGTGCTTTTACATCTAAGCGCCTTGTGCTGGCCATTCTCATCCTGTCACGGTCTCTGTCTAAATTCTTCCAAAAACTGTACCATGGTAAGGGGAGAAAACTGACACGGACAGCGTTTACCTTAAGAAAGAAGACTGATAGCCAATAAGGAGTATTGAGAGGAGGAACAATGACTGCGGTCTTTGAGAACAAATGAATTTAATGATGAGGTACGCCCTGAAAGAGACGCTCTTGTTAGGCTTAACAAGTGGCCTGACAAAAGAGGTCACTCGTACAACAAACGAGGCCAAGCATCCCTTTAAACTAGGACAATGAAGTAGGAACCACAGTAAAATGGCAGGGAATATAAACTGAGTACAAAGGCAGGCCAAGAAACGTATATCTGTAGTAAAGGAGGGGGAGGCAGACATAAAGACAAGGAGAGGAGGGGGAGTAGGAAGAAAAGACACGGCGAGGAACAAGCAAGATGAGAAGTGGGGACCTGAGCGATGACAGGAAGTAAAGATGAAAACTGAAACTTACATAGCCATCATCATAGGGACTCATAGAGTAATATCCCTTTGTGGACAAAAGCATCACACACACGCAAAAACACAAACACACAGAAAGAAGTTGTTCAGTTCAAAACAGAAAGATTTCACAAACCAGAGTTCAACACCACAATGAAGGCCACTGACAGTAAGCGTGATTGTCGAGGTTTCGGTGTGGACAGTTCTATTTCGGTTTAGAGTAGTTCTACAGATTATCTGTGTCATAGAGTCACACTGTAACAGCTATCAAACAAATTGGCACCAAGGATATGAAAATGTTAATTTGAATATTTCTCCTCTACTGGCTTCTTTGGCATGCAATCAACCATTTTTATTTGAAACATTATAATCAAAGTAAAATTTTAAAAGTGGTTAATTAGCTCCACGTGTGTGTGTATTAATGCGACACCAGGATCCAGTCACTTATTTCCAGGATACAAACAACAGGATTACTACATGGCTTAGGGTTGGCTGCACCATGTACAGGATGCAGAGGACAAAGGGACAGATAAACCCTCCTTTTTAAAACATCTTTAAGAAATCCTTTTCAAACACAATGTCAATTGCGACGTACTGTATCTGTGACACAAGGCCCTGAGAGACGTTTTCTCTGCTAGTATTTAGGTGTAAGGCTGTGGCTCCTATCAACAGTCCGCCACTTGACATTTTTCACGCTTGCACTGAAATCATCTGGCCTTGAGGCCTTGTGTTTTGTTATTCTTCTAACAGTGAGGTGTGAAGGAGAAAAGAGGGAAAAGAGAGAAGGTTTGTGTGCTCTCACTCACAGTGCCAGGCCTGGTGAAGTCAGTGCTCTGCACCACGCTCTGCCTCATCTGGCTGCTGAACAGGCGAACACACACACTCTGCAGGTACTCAGGGGAGATCTGCAAAAACACAGCAGGCCCCTTGAGCTTTAACATACTGTGTGTGGGTAGAGGGAGGAAGAGCAGGGTTGCCATTTTTGTGTCCCCATTTAACAGCCGTGTCATCTAGTAGCAATATTTCAGTCTGTTTTAAAACTCCATCATATGTATAAAAAAGGGTTTTTTGTTATTTTAAGTGTTTGTATATACAACTTTACATATGCGAGTAGCAGCCTAATTAAACCCTTTTTATGCGTCTGTCCAGTGTTTGTGTGTGTCACTCATTAGCTCACTTGTGTTTGTGTGTCTGTGTTTTTCTGTGTGTCTAGCTTGTACCCGTCTATGTAGATTGTGCCTGTAGCATGCGCGCTAGAATGCGGGGCAAACAAACACGCGCAATCAAGCCGACCTACCATTTTTCCGCTGACGGTGGCCTCCAATGAGTCGACCAGCTCAGCAGTAATTCCAATCAGGTTGTGGTAGTCGGCTTGCATCTTGTTGAACTTCCGCACGTAGCTAGTGATGCGGCGGTCCGACTCAGCCAGTTGGAGCTGCAACTGCTGTATGGCCTCTGTGCAGTCACACACAGACAAATGTTGCAGAAAACACACACAAACAAATAAACAACATTCATATCACGAGTGACCTTTCCTGTGTAACTGAAGGTTAAAGTGCTTATCATAACATATTAAATGTTTCATAAAAAATGAATGGATGAATGTTTATTATCTTTTTGAAAATAGAGAAAGAGTCTTTTAACTTTTATCTGTAAAATTTGTCCACCACTGTTAGGCAATACACAGGTGTGGTCTTAAGATTTCAATGGGTGGGAAGCTTTTGTTCCTTTACAGAATATGGTTTCCAGAGTGAAACGCAAAACCAAAAATGACAGCGCCTGCTCAAGAAATTGTTGAGTAACTAGCACTGATAAACACAAGTGGCTTTATAGGTAATCCGCAGTTGGTGTCATGTGATAGATATAATTTGATAAAAGGGACAGATAATAATTGTAAAACACTGTAAAAGGTAGATTATTTGATAGGGACACTGACCTTTAGTACTCCTTCCTCCCTCCTTCTGCATGATGCCTGTTAAAGAATACACACTGGCACTTCATTGAACACTAATCAAACATTTCTACTGTATTTGTTTTTCCTCATCCAATGCTCTCATCGGGAGCTACATACGTACAATGAAAACGCATATGAAGATGCAATATCTTGCTTAAGTTTGACAAGACATTAGACAAACACACAGTTTGTTATACATCCTGTTTGAAGCGGGCACATTTATTGAAGAAACCATTTGGTTAGGATTAAGCTAATCTATTTTATTGTATGAAGAGATATAAGTGTCGATATAGGATCAATACTAGTTTGTTTTAAAGGGAGGGATATAGGCAAACACAGGTGTCATTCAGTGTGTTTACATGTAATTACGTGGCTAGGTTACAGATGGATTTCTCCAGTAAGCTGATTTCTTAAATGTCACGTAAATGCATGCGGCCACTTGACTAACAAAGCAAATTTACGTGCGAGTATGCTGCCCGTTGAGGTGTTTGCACATTGAAAGATTACAGACTTCTCTGGTCAGCCCTTGAGATGACAGTTGCTGTGTTAATATGTATCTGTATGCGTGTAACGCTTTGACTGTCAGCCAGTAGGCATGGGGTTTATGGTCCAAAGTGCAAAGAGAAAAGTCGATCCACAGGGTTTCCAGTAAAAGCAACAATTGTCATCCTTCCACTTGCCCTTCTACCCTGACGGGGTTGAGTTAGTCTCAGATCAGGTCCTGCCATACTGAAACATAGCCATTTATAAATGCAAATCAGACGGGATTTGTTTGCAGGATATGAAACGGCCGGGTCCGGGCAACAGTCTGACTGTTAAGGAATTCTTTAGTCACCTACAGAAAGGCTTTTCATTTGAGATTTAAATGTGCAGCTCAGCCAGAAGAGGGAATAGAAATCACTCTGTACTTGGCCTGTGTTAAATCCCTGAGTTGTCCCCCTCTAGATTTTGTTGTGTTTTTCCCCACTAGCTGATTTATTATTTTAAAGACATTTGTTTCCTTTGATGACCTACGCAACTTTAAGCCACCTCTGTGAGGGCTGTCAGGTGCTGTATGAACACAGTTAACCACTGGCAATTTAGTAGGATACCACTGCCAAATATCTAATTCAATGGTGGTGTAAGAAGTTGAACTGAGCATTTCATAGATAAAAGTTGTTATTTCTCCACCACAACTATTTAGCTGTGGTGGCAGTTTGTGCCGTACAGAAATGTTTTGACACTGTTAGATCTGCATAAAAACCTGTTTGATTTGCTATTCATATCGCTGAGAACAGCAAAGACATTGACACCAAAATATAAAGTCACCCATCTGTGCTCCGTTTTCCACTGTTTTCTCAGCAATCACGATAAAGGATACATATAAATTCAGAAGCCTTGGGGTGTTGGACGGCTTCAGTGTCACTGACAGAAACTGCTCCAGCTTATCCTTCAACTGTGGTATCCAGGAATCCTAAATACATGATGTAGGTTGGAAGAAAATACGGTTATGATCATTCTGAAGGTGGCACTGGGTAATAATATTGATATGTAATAACTAGTCAGCAACAACCAACTAAGTAATGTTCCATAATTAGCTGAGCACCTGGAAAAGATCTTTGAACGAGGGGTGGACAGTGGGGTTGGGAACAAAAGGCAAGGCGTAGTAAGGCAGAAACTTTGTGGTCTGGCTCAGTGCTGCTCCTCGAGTCTCCAGGTACTGCTTGAAGTGGAAAATCCTCTCCTCAAACTCAGCTCGGTCCTGGAGACAGATTCGGGTTTTCCAGTGAGTGGATTTATTTCAAGCCAATAACAAAAATATCAGACATCATTTAAAACACTTCTTCTGTTACATAAAAACATTCTCTTCACTTATATGATTCTGTCTCTTGCCTGCTACCACCACTGAAAACTGGAGAAGCTGCTGCTTTTTTAAAATAACTTTACATCCGTATAAATGTATAAACTCAAACTACAATGACCCATACAGCGAAAGGCAAGAACAACATCATAGATAGCCCACTGAGAAAAAGCCTGTAGCACAGCTTAGTGGACACTTTGAAAAATAGCACATAATGAGATTCAGCTATAGAGCACGATAGGGTGGCAAGACATAGTTGGATTTTGTTTGCAGATAATCTTAAAGAAAAAAGTAATGCTCTTGTTAAAAGAACATTTAAACACACACAAAAAAAACCAAACTTGGATCAACATACGTGTCTACCAGGGTGCCTCCTCAGTGGGTAGATGGTGAAGTGGATGTGAAGGTAGAACTCCAGGCTCTGGGCCTCGGCGTCTGTGTCTTTTACCTCAGAGGGAATGTTGTCTGTCCACAGTTCAAAGAACACCTTGTGGTCTCCATCATCGAAAGAGCTAAGGAGGTCTTTCTAGAAAAGTCAGAAAAAGAAGAGTGGGTTGGGGAAAAACAAGAACTCTGGAAAGATGTCATCCATCATTTACATATCACTTAATGATAATTGATGAAACACAGGCTAATATTTCTCAGGCTGCAACAACTGCATGGTAATAATTAGCAATGTGTGGGCAAATATCCTTTCCACTTTTCATCACTATTCCCGCCCATCCCTAGTTGCCACCTCCACAAATAATCAATAGACCTGCAGGAACAACAGATTATAAGAACCGCATCATTTACCTGAATGACACGAGTCTTTGAGTCTCTGAGAGTACTTCCTTGAGGCTTTGATACAAGCTTGCCTTTGCTTTGGCACTCCTTGTCGAAGCTGTGAACAGTCTCTTCAAATTCCTCAAACTTGAGGAACTACAGAAGACACAAAACAAGCACATTAACTCCACCTTAACCAGTGCAGAATGGAGCTGTGTTTAAAGTCATCCAACTAAAACAAGCTGCACAACTCTTGACACATCTCTCTATAATATCATGCTATATCAAGCATGGTTTATTGAAGAAAAGTTGTGCATCTTGTTTTATTGCAATTGACTTGTATTGGTGTTCGTTCTGGTTTGCATATTGCTCTGTGTGCATTCACAAAATTATAATTTCTTACCTCCTTGACCATCCCAAGAAGATCGGCTTCAGTTGCCAAGATGTCCCCCATCTTGGCTGCCTCCCTGGAACTCATGTGAGTGTCCAAAGCCTTTAAAACACCTGCAGTACTGACAGCAAAGGCTTCTTCTCTCATTAAATAACGTTTGTACTTCCAGCAAGCATTCTGCACAGCCTGCGAGGACAGGACGGTACAAGGTACTGATTTTTAGTCTTTGTGTTTTAGAGTCTAAAATTCGGGTAAAGTTCCAAGTCAAAGGTTTTAATTAATATTTCTTTTACCAAATAACACAGACATCTCATTTTTAATGGCATTTTAAAGCTGTTAAACCGCAGCGTGAACACACACATCAGATTTTTTTTTCTGCTTTTGAATTTTAACATTATCGTCAACAGTCAACTTGAGCGACAACATCAACTTTAGCAAAAATGTGGCGAGCCAGTACTAGCTAGCTGACAAGCTAATCAGATAGCTAACGTTATCTGACGTTAAGAGAGAGCATCAACATCATTCTCACCTTATTCGCACATCATTTACTTGGTGAATAAAGGCTTGTATCGCTTTCAACGTGTTCATCCACAACTGGAAGTTACACAATCCATTTTCGACAAGGCTTACAGGCTTCACTTAGCTACGATGATATTAGTCAGCTAACGATAGCCATTAGCTAGCAACCGTACACATATAGGACGCCAAAACACCTAGCAACCAAATAGTTAGGAAATGCAGGCTGGAAAGTAGAGGCAAATGTCGTAAATAATGACAACACTACTGTACACGCTTCGTGAAGTGGTTCTAGTTATTTCTTAGGGAAACTAGCAAGAGACTGTTTTTTTCATAATATTGTTCATTTTGTCAGACATAAACAATAACAATTCACTCACCTGTTTTCAGTACCAACATTATTACAACTGCGTTTGTATTTTCAACCGGAAGCAGTTTACGTGTCAGAGGTTGCGCACATTGTTCCTGAGCGGTACAGTCTGTTTCACTTAGTAATGAATGAAGTTTTACCCGAATAAGATATCTAGCACACACTTGAAAAAAAAACACGTTACAACACAGAGAAACGGAGTGACCGCGACGTTATTCTCTACTCAATAAAATATAAGAACTTCATCTTGTTTGAGGTAAGCTTGGGGAATTGTGTGCACAACATGCTAAAGCTAACAGCTAGCCTGAGTGGGAGATAGTGCTGAAGTTGTAGTTAACGCTATGAGAACACCTTATAACTTTGGCTAACGCTAATTCAGCTAACTTATACCGGCTAGCAACGTTGTTAAATTATCGTCGAGTAGGAGTGTTTTAGTAACCAACAAATCTTTGACTTTTACATGTTTAGCGAGAGTTGATGTTCATGCTCCACATGGACTTCATTGAATGGGATACAGTGAGAGTGAAGTAGCTTTATCTTTATTATATTTAGACAGGGCAGGTTCTTAAAAGTCTCAAAATGCCTTAAATCATCAACCCCTAAAAAGTGCATTTAAAACTTTTTCATGGCACTTAAATATGAGCTTCTGTTATCTCTTTCTGTCTCTGCTGATGAATGTGTATTTACCAGTGTGCTGCTTATATCAGTCCTTGCTGTGTAGCCTAAGAGGGTCTTCCACTTGTGAATGTTGTCAGTTATAGCAGTGTTGACAATAATACAACCTGTTGACTATACTATTATCATTTGTATTTTTTTTTTATCATGGTAGATATTTATATTGATATAAATATGACACCTGTTCATTTTACCTGGCATCAAAAGGGCTTAAAGTTTTGACTTGAATGAAACCTGCATACACCTTGTTTGTAAAATCATGCTTTCCCTCTCTTAATGATGTCCTTTTGTCTTTTTCTTTTCCAAGTTCATAGACTAGGACAGAGATGGCTGGAATTCTGTTTGAGGATATCTTTGATGTAAAGGACATCGATCCCGATGGCAAGAAGTTTGACAGAGGTGTGTGAAATGTCATTATGAAACAAGGTTGAAGAAGGTGGGAGGTTGTAACACCAGTTAACGGCCAAATGCTTGTATATTGTAAAAGTATCTGGTCTCTACTACTGCACTGGTCATTTCTGCAGGTAATCAACCATCAGGCACCTTACATTTTTTTAAAATAATATGACGGGATCTAAAAATCATACATAAAGTCTAGCATCTATCAAATACCCAGATGTTCTTTCTCATTAGTGGAAATCAAAACAGAGGTAAAAGAGGAGGGAATATTGGACTTACTTTTGTCAGGTGTCCAAGAACACAACTCCAAATGAATGCTAATGTTGCTTGTGGCCAGTCATTTATTGATGCAGCTTCAGTTATCTACATTTTAGTTGTTTGTTTTTGATCTTGCTTCTTTCCTTTGTTTTAGTGATGTGTAAGATTATTTATCTCACCTGCAAGAAGTATTAACTTTTCTTTACAGTTGATTACTGTTGTGTATCCAGTGTGAATCAGTGTCCTCCAATTTAAAACTTCATATTGACTAATCCAAACTCTCCTATGACTGATTATTTGCTACAGTATCTCGTCTACATTGTGAAAGTGAATCTTTCAAGATGGACCTCATCTTGGATGTGAACATTCAGATCTATCCTGTTGATCTTGGTAAGGAAACCTTTTTGTGTTTTTGTTAAAGATTAGAAGTCATTTAATGGTTGTTTTTGTCTAACACAATCATATTCTAAATTCCACATGTCATCAGAGTAAATGTGCACCTCTTAAATGTAATCATTCTCCTTTTTGACAAGGTGGTCACGTAATTGTAACCCTCACTATTTTTTGGTTTACATACCATTTATTAAACTTTTGTTTCCAAACTCTGGCTCACATGTAAGTGAACAGTGTAAAGCTAAACAGCAAACGCAGAACAGCAAATATTCCTCTGTGCCCTCTTTATGTGAGTTTACCTTTAGATTAATGTGCAAAGAACTCTTCACTAACCTAAGGTGTGTAAGCGCACAATACAAACCCACTTTGTTCACGTGTGTCCATTTCATTAAGGTGACAAGTTCAGACTGGTTATTGCCAGCACGTTATATGAAGATGGAACACCAGATGACGGAGAGTACAATCCTCAGGATGACCGACCATCTAGGTAAGACATTTGCTCTTCATGTATTTATGCATGTAACGTAAACAACAACTGCAACTTGGTGGACATTTTTTAAAGGATCTAATACTATTTGTGTGCAAATCTTTACTGTCACTGGTATGCAGTATTTTTTGTTGGTTAACATTTGTGCTCTCATTTAACTTTGTTTACATTTCCAGAGCGGACCAGTTTGATTATGTGATGTATGGGAAGGTTTACAAGATTGAGGGCGATGAGACTTCAACAGAAGCAGCTACACGCCTGTGAGTAATGTTACTTTTAAATGGAGCTTTGAAGTAATTTTTTATTTAATCGCTCAGCCTCAGTTTATATATGTTAATATAATAACATAGATGTCATCCACCGGCATGTAAATATAACATTAGTTTAATGATTAGTAGAATTGGAATTGTTATTAATATGTTATTAGTACAGTAATTGCCACAGTAACATATTGAAATTACCACAGAAAACATTATTTAATTTGAAATTTAACAATATATTTACATTTTCAGCATTTAAATGATATTTGGTTGTACATTTATATTGGTGGTCAATTTAAAATTGCTCACAAATGCAGCCAAACGTTTTGTATAATAAAATCTAGTAACTCACTGTGTTACCAGAAGAATACATTTTAGGTGGCTTGTAAGTGGATTATCATCAGTACACTTTTCTCTGCAAATTATCACCCTCAATTGTGTATTGCATTAATGGAAAGTCATTAACTTACCCAATAAAAGTCTGTGTGTGTGTGTGTGAGATGATGAGAGATGTGATTATCATAACATCATCAGTTTTTACAAACTTTGTAATCTCTCTCATTTGTTAGCTTTAATCAAGTTGCATGGATGTGCTCCTTCTTTCAGCTCTGCCTATGTGTCTTACGGTGGCCTTCTCATGAGGCTGCAGGGAGACGCCAACAACCTTCACGGCTTTGAGGTGGACTCCAGGGTCTACCTCCTCATGAAGAAACTGGCCTTCTAAAACCCAACTCTGCTCCCCCTCTTACCCGAGTTCTTCCACTGCCACAGTCAACCTTAAAGTCACACTGAATTGCATACTGAAAACGTTCATATTCCCAAGTCTGGAGCACATGACCATCTCCAAGAGCAGCTCACAGACAGTGAACACATGGAGGCTGAAGAAAACACATTTTGTTTTTTATTCTTGTAGTTACAAAATGTTTCCTCTAAGGAGATGGACTGCAGACTAAAGACTGTGACACTTAAGAGCTGCTGCAACCTCCATCTACTGGCAAACTGTAAATAAAGATTTCTTTTATACTAAATGCTTCTCAGACAATCAGTCACCTTGGATCATTTTTGTCTTGGTATGTTCATTCTTTTCCTTTTCTTCCAAACATATGTCTCAGAAACTGCTCAGGTGCTTTTTCAAACATGTTGAATTAGGTTTTATTTCACGTATTATCAAATGAGGGGTCCATTTGTAACACAGTTTCTCACTGCAGGCAAGTTGTGTGCTATAGTAAAGAGTGCGGCAGAAGCTGGTGCTGACTGGGCCATGTAGCTCTCAGGGCAGTGGTCTTAAATACTGCTTTGTCTTTGGAAAAAGAAATAATGGAAAAACATTAATGATCAAATTTGTATCTGAATATGGAATAATGCAATATTTAGACATTTATCCCTACAACCAATAAAGTACTGACGTGTGGTAGATATGTCATCCAGAAGGATTTAGAATGACTACACACAGCTTTGAAAACTGTCCTCCACCAGCTCACATCAAAAGTTAAAAAAGAAAGAGTAGTGGCTACATTATTTGGTCGTCAGCGCTATTCTTTTTTTATTCATGTAAACCTGTGTCTCTCCTGCTTTGCATACATGAACAGACTGTAGATTAAACAGCCTCAATGTACTCAAAACATTTGAAGTTGTGGCGTTGACTTGGTGCTCTGGTAAATATTTTAGGAAATTAAATTTTTTTTCTCCTAAGCTGACAGATGAGACTTTATTTCCCAGGATGCCATAGGCAACAGTTCTATATTTGCTTGGATGGGCAGCAAACTAAAATGTGGACACTCAGGAGACAGAAAATTGAATTAAGGGTGAATAGGGAGCTTTTGTGTGCAACACAGGCTTCTCAATGTCAGCGGTAATGGATGTCACAGGATGGAGAGGAACACTGCCAGTGACTCACACATACTCCTGATATGTGCACGGAATGCCTTAAATACATTTGAACATATTTTCTGCCCCAGCACCTAAAAATATTAAGTGTTTTGCACCAGAATAATCTTGTCCGTATGGAAAAACATCTGAAGCAGCATTTTCACCACCGTGGGACCCAGACTGACTAGTGCCACTGACACACTATAAACAGTAGGCTAGTTACTGTGGGTTACTTGCTCACATGCCCGCCAGCTGAATGGTTAGGATAAGTCATGTACTGTCATGCAAATAAGTTTTCCCACTGGTGGCAGCTTCTCTAATAACACCCTGAATGCAAATCAAATTCAAAATGTGACAATCTAGGTTCGGCACAGATCACAGAAGTGACAGAGCAAACTGGAGGCATAGAATAAAAAGTCTGCACAATAATTGTGCCGCACTGGAGCAGGCTTGTCCTCCTGAACCAGATTTTCTGGCATACCTTTTTGGACCTCAGATAGCCTGAGCTTCATATTTTGAGTTTTTCCTGCAACATCTTGTGCAGTTTATAATAAGATTGCTGTAGGTCTTCTTTTGTAAAAAGAAAAACACAAAATTATTATTATTATTGGCTCTTTATGTCTATTTACTACAATTTATGTTTACTTTACAATACTGCTGAGCATTTTACAAAGTTTTTCATAGTTTTTTTTAGATTTTAGAATGAGACCTCCCAATGATTTCTATTCATTTAACTGTGAAAATCAAACTTGCTCATAATGATTCCTCACATTGCCCTTTTTTATATGATCATTAAACGGTCAAACTAATCTGACACGTGAGCATTACATATATAGCAGAGCAAAAGTTCAGTGTTTGGGACTTTTTCCAAAGTGTAGCCTATGTAAATCCGCCGGAAGTGATGTAGGCCGGATTAAACTGCGCAGGAGCATCCCGGGGACGCCTGCATGTACCCTGTCCGCAGGTCGGGGCTGGTTCTTCAAGCATTACCTGGTCAGGGAGTTCGCTACGCCTCACGGGTGGAAAGTGGCGCCGTGCACACTCACTGCAGAGATATGTAGAACAATATGCATTCCTCCTTTAAGCTTTTGCTAAACTGGCTGCAGAAGGGCTTGGTAACATGTCCCTGCGCTCGGCTCTAATTGGAAGCACTGCACTCGGGATTATGTCAACTGTGGTGTCTCGCAGAGAGATTTCGAAATGAACGCGTATCTCGAAGAATAATGAAATCGATCAGACAAAGTGTAGAGAGATTATAGCAGCCAAACGCGATGGATCATCGGCGGAAAAAGAAGCTGACATTCTTCAGCATCGGGCTTCTGTTCCTCCTGAGCGGTGTGGAATATGGTAAGACCTGTTCTGGGCTATATGAGACAGTCAGTATTAGAATGGTCCCAAAACAGTAAATAAACACACTTCTGTGATGACAACAGAGACATATTTCATTACATGAGTGTGAAGCTATTGTTGTAGATAAAGTTATCGTTAATCATAATTAAGTAATCAGAGTTTTTGATTAGTAATATAGGGCGGTGGTTAATGCTGTTTATTGTCACACCTATGAGTTTTGGGGACTATGGAACATACTGTACAGGAACTTATTTTAACAAGTTGATTAGTGTTGGAGCCTCTCTTCCTCTTTCTTCTTCTTCTGAGATGTTTTACACAACTACTATATGAACCTATCTGGGAAAAACTACTTTGACCAGGGTAGTCAGGGTTATAAATATATTAACCACAAGAGTGAGTCAAAATCCCCCCAATGGAGTCCCTCCGTTCAGTAAATCCATTTAACTATTCCACTGCAGGATTAGTCAATTTTATCTGCCTACATCATGGCCCGTTTCACAGCCGTCTCCACACTGGCAGTGCTATTTAATTAGTTATTTATTAACTAAAAAGTTTAGGCTAATAAATACTAGATTCTGTCTCAAAGAGACACCCTGTGGAATGTGTGTGTAATTGTAGAAAAGGAACTCTTTCTCAGGTTGTTAAAACTCCAAAATAGCCCAAAACAATAGCAAAGATATGACCTAAGTTCTCACCTGAATCAAGCTACAGAACTGTTTGTACTTAGGGTGGGGTTAGCACATTGTTGAGGCCCTTGAGCAGATCTTTCTTTCATGGTCACTCACTGTAGGTGTAACGTCCTAAAAGCTGTGACAAAGAAGCGAGATTGAACTTTGTAACATGTAGTTTTATCCCTCCCACATGCCGAAGTCTCTGTCAGGGTGATGAAATCACAACATCCCCCCCAGATAGCAAGAAAATTTGAGCAATCATTTCCTCTCTGGAATTTTCTGAGTGCACTCTTTATTGTCTAGTCTTGTGACACAAGAATTGAATTTGAATTGAATTTGGATTGTATTGGCTCAGCAGCACTATGCTTTGTCCATATAAAATTAAGGCTGGAGGCTTGTTGACAGGGAGGAGAAAGAGCCTCCACTGAAGCCAGAGTTAAACTTGACAGTGTGTTCAGGCAGCTCTCTTGGCATGACTAGCACTGACATGGAAAAGATTTTAAAGTTGCACCTAGAATTAAAACACGCAAACATCATCTAAACTCTCATCTCTCTCATCTCTCATCACCCTCATCTCACCTTGTCTCTAGGTCTGCACCCAACGCAGCATTCAACATGAGCACTAATGCATTCATAGCTTAACATTTTGATTAAATCAACATCTTTCTGCAGACCACAGACTTGTAGTTGTCAGGAAGCTCTGATAGTAGGTAGAGAATCGATTTAGTTTAGTTTATTATGAATTTATGGTAAAGATAAATATGTACGATTGCAGTGATAATGTTTATCAGTGATATTGCACCACCTTAACTCAGCCTCTGACTAATGTCACTGTAGGGCTCTGGGGAGTCACAGGGTTTCGATAAACATCGGTGAGATGCCACGGGGATGCAGCCTAGGTGATCGTGCTTACGTGCAGGCGGCCCAACAGAGCTACAGTATGGTCGATTAGGGCTTATCGCACAGATGACTCAGCATCACTGAGTTAGACAGTGTGGGTTCAGCAGATTCGGAAGACGATGTTCGCATCATATGTGTTGTGCAGACATTTGGCTGTTTTCAAATCAGACACTGAAGTGTAACACCGGTGCACTTCAAGAGTCCGATAAAAACAAGTTCCGCTTACTTCTGTCTCCCCAGCTGTAATATTGCCCACAATATGGAGGTACTTGCAGACTTTAGACGCAGCGCCTTACTTTCTGGGTTTGGCCCTGTCGGCGTTCAGCTTGAGCGGCCTCCTGTCAGGACCGCTGTTTGGCCACTGGTCTGACAGAACGAGGACCACCAAGAAGATCATCTTGTTTGCCAACCTTTTTGAAATAATTGGTGAGTCCACTCCACCACCACGATGAGTTTAACTACTCGAACTTCTAATGTCAAAAACACAAACTCTATTCGTTGTTGTATTTGAGTCTTAATGTAAATGGCTCACTTTATTTGTCTGCTCCTTCTCACTCTCCAGGTAACTTCATGTACTTTATGGGCTTCTCCAAGTGGCTTTTACTGTCAAGCAGACTGGTGGCAGGTGAGTCTGCACAACCTGACACTGTGGCTTATTATTCATTTGGCAGGTGGCAAGCCAGTAGAATGCGCCTGTCATATCAGTAAAGCCTGGCAGGATCAGTATGTAAAGGTACACCCAACTGAAAAGACTAAATATATAATTTCATATAAAATATTCAACTCAAAAATGATAAATAATAATATTAGAATGTGTTGTTGACCAGATATCCCAAAAAATATCCAGTACCTTGAAAACACTGGGGATACAGTTTTACCATTAAGAGATTCCCTCTAAATTTGTACCCAATATCAGCAACACATCCCCAAATTTCATATCACTTTACCTCTGGCCTCGTGTATTTTAGGAATATGATAATAAATTATATGACATAGTACAACAATGATGTACATCCTCTCCAGAGCTCCAGGTTTCAACCTCAATGTGTCAGTGCTGTGATTTACTCATGAAATCTGTGTTTTCCTCAGGCATCGGCACAGGTGCTGGCTCATCTATCTTTGGCTTCCTGACCAGAAGCACGGCCCCTGAGGACCGCGCCACCGTATTTGCTGCTGTCATGGCGTGTCGACAAGCAGGCCTTCTGATTGGTCAGTGCTCCACTGCTTTCTGATGACAAATGCTAAAGGATGCCTGCTGATCATCTGAGTTGAATTATTATGAATTCTAATGGTTTTGCATTATTTACATAGAAAATAACACAAAGTTAGTGGGGCTTTCGAGATTTGAGTGGGTAGATTACTGACCCGTGATGAATCAAATAAATAATCTGTATGGTTGTATTTGCTTTAGAGATGAATTTTCTCCTTACCAAGACTATGTAGAATGATTCGCCAAGGTTTGGGGGAGGTCTATGGTTAAAACGCATGTTTTAATTTCCAGGTCCAGCATTTAACATCTTCCTGAGGCTGTGTGATTTCCACCTGGGCCCGTTTGTGGTCAATAAATATACTGCGCCAGGGGTAAGGACCAAAATATGGTATTGTGCACGATAAGTTGTTTCTTCGCAACACATGTTTGCCCCACCAAAGAATAGCTGCAACACTTGTCTTCCCCCCCCCCCGCAGCTGTTCATGTGCTTGCTGTGGGTTCTCCTTCAACTGGCGGTGGTCTTCATGTACTGGGACCTACCACCTCTAGAGAGGGGGAAGGCCAAGGAGAGTGTGACAATCCAGAGCAGGAAGGAGGAGGAGGAGAGCGAGCAAGGGCTTGTGGAAGAGGGCGATGACGAGGGAAAGCCGCTAATGGTGTCCCAGGAGCTGGTGGGGTCCTATGGCTCAGTGGTGACACCTGACTCACCCAAATACCTCGCCCCTGCTGCCTCAAATGCCACACCGAATCATATCTCTCCTCCTCCCTCTCCCGTGCCACCGGAGTCCCACGAGTCTTCCAGCCCCTATAAGAATTTCAGCATATCCGGAGGTGGGTGGTTGACAATGCATGTGTCAGTTTCATTCAGGGGTCAGTAAAAAGTCTGGAAAAAGCTGTAAAACACCTTCTCTAACTGTCTCTTTGTCTCTGTAGAGTTCCTGAGAGAAGAGGTGGTCGTGCTGCTGGCTGCTCAGTTCATCACCCTCTTCAATCAGACAGCGCTGGAGGTGCAGTAAAGACACACAGATACAAACACGCACATACACATAGATATCATATGGTGGAATTAAAACCTAAGTTCTCTTTATATTCCTTTAATTAGGGATCACTTTCCTGAAACTAGTGGAGTAATCTGCCTGCTTTTAAGATATTGATTCTTGTTTCTAAATGATTCTAAAACAAGTGAAACCATGTTGAGATAGAAATTATGGCATACTACTGGCAGATATTTTTACTCAAGAAGTTAATGTTTTCAGGGCTTTGAGACAAAATGACTTGTTAATATGGGCATATTATTCACTGTGCCAACATCTCAACCCATTCCTTCCTCAGACCATGGTGACCCCGCTGACCCAGAAGTACTTCAGCTACGGGGAGCTGGAGAACAGCGTGATGTACTGTCTCTGCGGTGTGGAGGTGATCGCTGGCTTCCTGTTTGTGCGCTGGCTGAGCCGGCGTGTTGCTGAGCGGGTGGTCCTGGCCATCGGTCTGACCATCTGCAACATCTCCGGTGTCTGGTGCCTCATCTTCCTGGCTAAGCCACTAGGTCAGTCTGTGCTGAAGAAAGTCCTCGCTTTTGTCATTGTACACACAGATCCTTATCAACAGTAAATTATGCTGCCACAAAAAGCCTGATCTCCCACTAAGAGTCAGTTTAATTCCAGATCTCAAGTATGACAAGCAAGCTAAAGGATATACGCATCTTCACAATCAAAAATTTTAAATGTCCCATTAGAACTTGGCTGTATCATGCTTATTCACTCAGTATTTTTGTGTTTTCTGTAGGTGATTTCCCATGGCAGCTGACTGAGTTCATCATTGGGGTGTTTCTGCAGGTTTTGGGTCTGCCATTCGTAGCCGTGGCTCAGGTTTCACTGTTCTCCAAAGTTACTTCTGAGAAAACACAAGGTGAGAAACTGCATCATCTAGTGGAAGTGAGGAAGCATTGCATGTTGGATGATATTTATTTGGTCTTGTTGCTGTTTTCCTGAAGCTCATTCAGGCTGAGGTGTTTTGCTTGTATTGCAGGTTTCAGTCAGGGAGTGCGTCGCTCAGTGGGAGGTCTAGCTACCATCCTGGGCCCTCTGTGGGCTGGTGGGCTTACAGAGAACATGTATATCATGATGGGGGTGATGATGGCACTGCTGGCGCTGCTAACGGTATGCGAAAGGAATTGAGCTTGAAAGAGAAAAAATGTGAAAATGAGAATGTGTATGTCCAAGTCATCATGTCTGTGGTTGAGTAAAGGAGATGGACCCTTGTGTGTGATGAAAACTTGATGTGAATTCTGGCTGGAATTGTCAGTTTATGTAACTGTTGTGCCGCCAATTTTGGCAGTTGTGGCATCATTGTTGTGCACAAATTTAACCACATCCTATTTAGTGGAATTTTATTTACCACTAGGGCTGGGTTTTGAATCTTAATGCTGTTTTAGGAACCGACCAACGTGTGTCTGTAGCATCGAGTATAAGGATGTGTCAAGCATCAAAAGTCGTGCTTTTTTTTTCTTCCAATATTGTAAAATTTCAAACAATTACTTACATCAAACAAACAAACAAACAAACAGAAAATTAATGTGACATTAATGTGACAACTTTGTTTTTACTTTTATTTTATGAATATCATGTTACTAAATAGTTACTCAAATGGTAAATTTGATGTGGGTCACTGGATCTCAGTGGCTTCAGTATCTCCACAAACATAATTTCAATTTGGCTCTGTATTCCTGATATTGTATGATGATCCCTCGTGTATGACAATAATATTACTTTTCCTAAATTCTTCTCTCTAGTAGGTTACCAATTTTCATTTATTAAGTATGTACGAATAATGTGGGTGGCTGAGAAGATGATAATGCTTATCACAAGACCCTCTTTTCACCCAACCCTTCTTCCATGTGCTTGTATGACTAAAAATAGCAAGTACTCTTTGATTTACCCACATTGTCCATGTGCAGCACTTGCACAGTTAAAAATCGGGCTCCATGATTTGTGTAAATATGGGTCTCATTATTGTTTCAAGCAAAAATTGCAATGTATTTTTTTTGGCAGTGAGAATCTAATTAGAACAAATAAGAAACAAACAAACCACAGAAAAAGGTTTAAAGTTAGGAAAAGGAGATGCAAGTTGACATCTTATAGCCAGCAGCTCTGCTTGCATTAGGGAACAAACAAGCATAAGAAAATGCTTGTAATGCCTGTAATAAAGTGTGGGCAAACCACAGCCCTGCCACCAAATGTTTCCACTATCACTGAGACAGAAGAAAACAAAACCAGAGTGTGTGCCTGTGTGAGAAGGACTCAGTGTGTGCACTTTCAAACAGTTGAAATGAAGTCCACCTTGCACTTCTTTCTTCCAAATTGGGTCCACCAGGAACCCCCCTTCACAGCCCTGTCTTTTCCTTCTTTCATTATTTTCAGTGTAAAGGCATGTTGTTGTACATGGCTGACAGCTCTGTAGCAGGGTTCACAGCTTCATGCCTGAAAAGTTAGAAATATTTGAAGTTTCTCCAAATCAGTCAGTTTTCAGGATTCACTTTGCAACTGAGTGAAGGAAAGTACTTTGTGCGAGCATCAGTTTAAAATATATTTATATGTATAAAATAAAGAAAAAATACGCCACCAGGGTCAGGGCTGATTGATAATGGCAGACCAATAACCAGATGTGTGATTTCATATTTTTGATATTTATTCTAATATATTTTCTAACTTATTTTTTGTAAGATTTCTAATAGGAGTTTATTTCTGTGTGTGTGTTTGTTTGTCCTTTTTCTGTTCATACTCTCATTTTGTGGAATACAGATGATGCTGGCTTTCTCCTACGACCGGCTGGTTGCACCTGCTACAGAGGAGCAAGAGGACGACTCAGACAACTGTGGCTAATCCAGCAGATGTTCGATGCAATAAAAGTATATATGAAAGGTAACTTTCTACAGATACAGTAATACATGAAAGATATAATCTCGAAGATTTTCATTTAAATAAACGTTTGTAAAGTCACTATCTATCGCCGAATGAGGCAACACAATGGTGATTGAGCCTATGGCCCACTGATGAAAGCCCTTGCATTTGCAGTATTATAACCCGGGTGTCGGCAGCGACTTTCCCAGAAAAATCACAAGTGGCGCAGAGTTAGGCTTTTAACGCAACAGACTCGCTCTTCAACTCACCTGTGTGTGAAGTGGCTCTGCTAGTGTTCCGAGTAAACTGTTACTATGGCCGAACAAACAAATAAAAGATCGATGACTACAAATGAGGAAACTGAAACTGAAACTGAAGTGAGGTCCAAAAACACACCTGCAATTACCGATTATGCCAAAGGTGCCACGAAAGACAACAAAATAAAAATCTTCGAGATTATAACTTCAAGACTTTTTGTCAGATAACTTCCAGACTGTAAATAGCAGCCTTGTCCTACCACCTTGCTGCATCTCATCCTGTATTTTGTTCCCCTTCTGCCAGTGCACAGTGGGAGACACTCTGTCCTGCACCTGACAGCCCGTCCACAGTTTTCACTTTCTGCATTGGGACCAGCGTGCAGGGTGATAACACACACCAACAGCACACACCTCACCACCTCCTGGGTGCTCACCTAAAGCTTGGACTTGTCAGCTTTGTGTGAAGAGGCTGATCAAAGCATTTATATGGTGTATATGTATATTTCCCATGGAAATATAGAATCCTGCGGAGGCCGCACGTGCAAGCTTTGAATGAAAATCGTTTCTGTCCTTTTGTTTTTTGGCACCGAGTACCAGCTACACAGAGTGCATCCCACATTCTGCCTGTGTTTCAGCACATGCAACATAACACTTACTGTTCAGTTAATGAACATGCAAAATGGATGTGGATTTAGCTGACTTATGTCCTTGTTCTGTAGGAGAATAAATGAGCTGTTCAGCCTTGATATTCAATATTTCATCCTCTGTAACAAACATACATTCAGAATACATGTCAGCTCACTGAAGAGAACCGGGTTGGTGAAATTGTTTTTATCTGTAAGGAGTTGCTTTGGTAGGTTGAAAACTAGGCTTTATTGTCCTTTAAAGTAAAACACTCAAAGTTTAGACCAAAGTTCTTCTTTGCTGATACACCAGAAGGATTTCGACCTTGATGAAATATCATTTCAATCCGCTTCTTTATTCGCATCCTCTTCATCTGCGACTGATATATTGAAAGTTTCTCCTTGAACGCAGCAAAAATGTTTGCAAAAACTGTATGTTTCACTTTCTTTGCAAGTTGTTTTTATTCATTTAAATGTTGAACTCTATGCTTTGTGAATTAATACCTTCAGAGTGGCCTCCACCTCTGAATGTGTTGGGTGACTACTAACACTAACACAAAAGAGTTGAATTAACGTGGGTTTGTCATCTGATGGTGATGGAAATGCTTTTTGAAAGGCATTTAAAACCTCACATTAATAACATTCTCAGGTAAACACTAAATACTCGTAGTTTTTGGTAAGAAAATGGCCATATTAGGAGATATAAAATTTTGGCTCAGAATCATGTATCAGTAAATTAATTCTATAAATATTGGAATTAATTAAAAAAAGTATGGCTACCTGTCAAACCATAATTGAAGGTGGCTATCGAAATTTCAAATCTTCCTGGCGTAAAGGCTTGTGAATGATATAAGTTTCCTGCTTTACAAGAAGCAGAGCACAACAAATTTCCAATTGTTTGATGCTGATGTAGTACATATTTTTAACACCGGTGGGTGCTCTTAGTCTTTCTACAGAAGTATTTCCTCGTCGTTACTGCTGAGCCTAAAGTTTGGTGTGTGATCTCAGTCAGTCAGATAACTCCATGAGGTCAAGGGCACTATTACAAATACACATTTAGGGAAACGTAGCTTTACTGGCTACTTTGTTGTACAAAATAGTCTTGTAATTGGTTAAGGTGGCAGTAGAGAAACGCACAGCAGTCAGTCAAAGAGCAGTTTTTTTCCAAAGGCTTTAGATTACGTTTTGTACCTCTTGATAATTTGTTCAGGTTTTTTACTCGCAAACACCAAAAATACGTTATGAACTATGAGACTATTTATTTATTATTTATTACGCATTTATTTATTAGATTTTTTGTGGGCACCTAACATGTACATTAACTCTTTTTGTATTATTTGTCTCTATACAGAAAAGATAAACTTCCACCATGATTCATTGGTTTGTGTTTCATTATTCTGTGGAGAACCAGTGAGTGCATGTGTGCACAGTAATGAGAAAAAATATTGCTGTTATAATACTTGAATATAATCATGATATAATTCACATGGCAAAAATATGTAGGAGTTTAAATTTCATATAATTCTTTAATTGCATGTCTTTTTAATAGGTTATCAACTCAGAGGCCTACATACTGAAACCGCGATGACAGATTTAGAAATATTTGGAGCATTTTGTCACATTTAACCAAACCAATGTTGCCAGTGTAAACTTTTCATTTAAATATTGTGAAAAAAAACTGTTCCCCCTTTCCATGTTTTTCTTTCTGTTGTTTGTTTTTTGATGAAATACAGATAAAACATTAGCATATAAAATCATCGTATCATTTATATTTAAATTATTCTTATAGTTGTTATAAAAATACATATATAAATATTATTTTTAAAACTAAATTTAGGATGTAAACTTTTTTTTAAAATAGTGATCTGAAAAACGTAATAAAGTTGTCCTTTTTAGAGTGCTTTTAAAGATATATTTTTTATCTCGGTACTAAAATTCCCAATAATATTATCATTCATCTAATGTACTTTTACATTTATTTTTACTTTATTATTCATTATTTTCAGTATTTTATTATTTCATTTGTCAGGGACCATGAATAAAATATGAAACATAAATGTAATTTGATAAATTGCATCAGAGTGAGCTCAGAGCTCTTATACATCTGCAGTCACAGTTTACCATGATGTTTATGATTTTTCATAAAATTCTAATTATCTATAATGTGGAAAATATTAATGACAATGGCTATTCAAATATAATAAATGTATAAAAATTGTACATTTTAATGTTAGTATGTCTTACAAAGTACTTAAACCAGAACTTCTGAAAGTTTATTTTCGTCATACATGTCATTGTCTGTACCACAACATTTAATGTCAGTCGAGTAGAATAATTTTACTAGCTTAGATTTTTTAAATTAAATTTTTAGTAATTTAATATGGATATTGTTTAAATAAAATCTATAAATGTATAATATGTAATGTAAATAAAACCAGAATATATAAAACAGTCTAAAAATGGTAATTTTAGAAATTGTAATGGCAAAGTCTATAAATATTCACTCATAAATATTCAAAATTTAAAACATGAATGAAAAAGGGAACATCAGTCTTAAAAAATATTGTTGATATTTACCTTTTATTTATGTATGTTGATTCTGTAATACAGAATCTGTTTTTCTGAATAGATTAAATTATTAGTCATGTTTGTGCTGTGCAGAATGTTATGTGTTCGAAGTGTTTTTGCAATGATATTTCAAAATATCATGCTGCATTATCTATAAAAAAAATCAAAAAATATATAAATTGTATTCAGCATTTGGTTCGTGACAAATTAACATAATTTGTAAGATCTAAATATTGAAAAAATATTGTTACTCACAAGGAATTTGATCACATAAATAGACAACAGATTTGCAGATGATTTTAGACAAATGTTTTTACACAAGTGACACAGAAACCAGAACATTTCTAACCCTTGTGCTCATAACATTAAGTGTTAATGGTTAAAGTGGACAAGATCCCACTGGGGGTCGCTGCCACCTCGCCAACAGAACCAGAAACTAGGACGTAGTTGAGATCTTTCTCACTCGTGAGGACACGTCGTCTGCCTGGTGACGTGGTGGCGAGGGGGCGTGGCTTCAGACGTGAACTCTAGTTGAACCCGTTTTCACGTTGGGCGGGGCGGGCTCAGAAATGTTATGACACAGGGCCAGTAACAGAGATATTTTGGGGTTTTGATTTTTTTTTTTTCTTAACTTGCCCCCCCCACCCATCACACACACACACACACACATACAGAGCCTGCAGCGGCAGTCTGACCGAACAGCGACCCTGCGTATCAGGGTCAGAAGTGTAGAACACGTCGTGTGTCATATCAACAGTGGTTGTCGGGGTAAGTTTGGTAAGCTCACTCCTCCTCCCTCCCCGCCAATCACAGAGATAGTTTACCAGGCATATCGGCCAAATTCACTGACAATAATGGACATGTGAACTTTTGGTGAACTGTGTTTTTCCTCAACGAGAGAGGGCAGCGAGGGCAGGTGGAGTTCAGTGGGACTTAATTGTTGTTGTTTTTTTCAATCTCATTCCCCAGGCTTGATCACTGATTGACCCTAACAAACTAGTAACCCTCCCTACCCTAGATAGTGTAGGGATGAATTTGGATGATACACTGCGACACTGGGGCTTGTGGGACATTGCAGCTTGGCCTAACATACATATTTTACACAGGGGAGTGTGGACAAAGCCACACTGCAGCATCAGCAACCACTTTTCCCACATATCTCCTTTATCCTGCCCTTTCACCTGCACTTTACAAGACCTTTTCCCTGCTCATGGGACAACTTAGAAGTTCAAGAATAATACCTTCAACTTGGTCATTATAAGACTTTCATGAAGCTAGTTGAGATGGGTAATAAATGGACAGAAGTGCTCTCAAGCCAGAACTTTGGAGCTTTTGAGCTGCCAAGCGTATGAAATATTTAGCTTGTGCACTGGTGTCACGGATTCTTAATGTTTTTGCAAAAACTGCTCGAGCCACAGTCCAATCAAAATGGTGGCACCGACAGAAACCTGTGAAAGTCTGTGAGTGTCCCTGCATGGATAGCACTTGAATCTCGTGTTAATAATACATGTGTCACTCCGAGGAGGTGCGACATCTCGAAAGCAAGACAAGTTATGTGAAAAAAAGCAAGAAGCAGAGTGCCTGGGTTGCGATTTAAAAGGATGCGCTGCAACAGAAAGGCTGCCATAACAAAAGCTAAAATACAAGAGAATCTCATGCCAAAGTTAGACTTCAACCTAGTTTCTGTAGTTTAAAAAGGTCATCTGGAGAGTCAAGATTTGTTTGGTTGCTGTAAGAAATGGAATATTTCTGTCACCCAAGGCTGTGTGACATGCAGAGGATTTTTCTTCTTCTTCATTGGTCCTATCAGGGAAGAACAGTTGTGTAATGCTTCTTCTGACTGAATGAATAACTAAGTCTGCGTAGCCTATAGCCGGGGCACCCTGGCCTGTGTTGTGCAAGCTAGCCAGCTGCTGTTGCACAGAGAGTTCTGTTCGGCCAAATGGGTCACGCTTCAGTCATCTTCAGCGCTGGAAGTTTTCCTCTAACAAGGTTCCTCCCCCTCTCTTTGATCTTAAAACATCATACACTCACTCTGCATTTGTAATTCTGATGGTCTTTTTGCTGCATTTAATTCTGATGGTCTTTTTGACCCTTGACATCGCACCAGTTCTGTTTCAAGACTTGACCCGTGTGGTGGATGAGAGTGGAGCGGCACAGGAAGGATTAAGGATGCTTCTGTCACATTTGACACCTTTTCAAACTCTTTAATTTGGCAGGTTTTCAAACTCTTTGAAAAGAATACTAATTTCTGCTGGTAACTGTAGCACTATTCTCCTTTCTTTCAATTTCCCTGCTGCATCTCAGTCTAGTTCTGCTCTGGAGGCATATAAATAAGCTTATTTGTTGAGGTAAACATGGGAGAGTGGAGCCAAAAAGTTGTGTTTTTGGAAAAGCACCGAGGAGAATATCATGGTCTAGCAGTCTTTTGTTGTCATTCAATTTTAGAAAGCTAGCTCACAATATTTCTTGAAAAAGTTGGGTTGTCTTCTATTGGAGTTTAATTCAATTACTCTGTGTCTGCACAAATATCAGTATATTATAAACTCCCATCTCCTCATTTTAATCACAAACTTTGTCTGAGTCCTGTGCCGCTGCTTTAATTGTGTTCTGACCGCCGCCATCCCGCACCCAGGCAGCCATGGTGCACCTCCACCCTCATCCGTCCCCTCTGCTCCCAGATCAGAGATTACTAGCCCATCTGTATCACCAGAGCCAGGCCACGCTAAGCCGATGGGAGCCCTGCTCAGCAAGGCACCGCCGCAATTGTTAACCCTGATTAACTTGACGTGGCGTTCAGTAGAGGGAACAGTGTGAAAATCAAGCCAGTGCCGTGACCCAGTGCCCTGCCGCTGAACCGTGGGGGAATTGGGCAAACTTGGGGAGGGCGGAGGACAACGGGAGCCAGGAAAAAGAGAGAGGAGTGAAAACTGAATAAAAAGAGAGACAGAGTGATGGCAGAGAGATTAAGGCGGCTTGAAGCGACTCCCAAAGATTGCACAGGGGGACCAGATATATGCACATAAATATTTTTCTCCGTTTTAGTGCAGTGAAAACAAGGCGTCAGTTACGATATGGACTCCTCCAGTAAAACATAAATTGGTGTGACTTTCAGTACCCCTGTGATGGGCTTCTGTAGAGCCACAGCGTGTAACAGAGGACATTAAAGATTCAGTTACAACTACTATAGCGAGATTAGCATTGCACAGAGAAGACACTGTGTATGTTTGCTTCATAGTATGAACTGGAGCATAGTGTAAAGATGGGGACAAATGGAAATGCATACACGTTCATGTTCACTTTACTCCATAAATTACGATTTCATTTGTGTCCCCAAGGCACAACAGACTTGTTCGGATGCGGTCTATTTGTAAAACAGGATTATGGTCAACCCTCAATTATTCTGGCATATTTGTACACGGAGCTTTAATAATTAAATACAATGAAATTCCTTGTCAGATAACATTTGAAATGTTTATATTAGCAATAGACTTTATATAACCCCTCCTTATTAAAGCATTGCAGTACCATGGATAATGCTGTATATATGCTATGTCATATGCTTTTCAGTTTGATGGCCTTTGTATGATTCCTCACAGATGAGCCTGAAGTTATTGCTGTTTGCACATTAAGATGCGTTTGCAAATCTAGTTTTGCACCTAGGAATGCATCACTGCAAGTGGCTCCGTTTGAAAGGTCAAGCAAGACCATATGTCAACAGCAATGCCAGCGTTGATATTTTGGTTATGACATATTGCTGGACCGAGTTGGCAGGAAAGCATCATGCATGTTGCCTGGCAGGATTTCATCTTGTGAAATACTGAAAATAGAATATCGGCCAGTGTGCTTTTACATAATGGTGTTGAATCTGCAAGCTCTGTTGCACTTGAATGAGCAAATGTTTCAGTGCCACATTTTTCGCACATATGGTTCAGAGGCAGTCATTTTTTAAAATTCCTACATCAAATATAGGTGTAAGGGAAGACATTTATGAAATGTGCACAATTTTAATTTCAAGTTTGGGAGGAGAGCGATCAACTGCTCACTCTATTTGAACAAATGAATATTAAATGCATGTTCATAATGGTTACAAATGTGCTGAACACAGCCGTGTGGCTAAGTAGTCCATGTCCACTGTCATACGAAGTTAGATGACTGAATGGCCTGGTGACATTTTCTCCCTGATTAACCCACGGCTCCTCTGTGCAGCGTGATCGAACGTGACGTGTGAAAGGATGTGACCACAAACTGCGGCGTATTGTTCTCCATCTCTATCTGTTGTTATATCTTAACCATTCGAAGAAGGGTAAGATTGTAACTGACGCTTGAGAGGGACAGATTATTTATGGGAAATTGTTAGGGGTGACATGTTTACCAGTCTCCCCATAAAATTGCACCCATGGATTTAGGCACTCTATCAGCTACTAATAGAGTAATAATAATAAGCTAAGCATTCCTTTTTCGGCCCATTCCTGTTTAAAATTAAAGACCCGATTTTGAGAAATACAGTTGAGGGTTTTCAATTAAAATGAAATGAGACTCTGTTTGGCTTATATCATAATGACACTGACAGTAGGATTAGGAGTACGGAATTTCAATTTGAAGCTGTATTAGATTTAATCGTGTTGCATTTGCACTGATTTTAAAACATTGTATGAGAAATCTTTCCATCTGCATATGCTATAATATTTGTATAAAATCTGTAAAAAATATATGTGCCAAAATAAAAAAATATGCTTCAAAATCATCTTATTTACATGTATTAAAACTGTTTTTGTAGTCTTACTGTATAAAAAGAGAGGTGTAAAGAATTCCGCTGTGGTAACATAGCTGTGTACGTGGTGGAGTGGGGATGTATTACAACGGTATTAACAAAGATATTATTAAGAAAATAATACCTTTGTGCATTTGCAATGACACCCCCAAACAAATGCAGAGATAATAACATGTTGAACCCTGTAACAACCCCAGCAGGCCCCTCCCTCTCTCAGCCATTTCTCCTTTGACCTAATAATTAAGCTGCTTTTGGCATTATAAGTTGAGAAGCAGCTTTGCCAACCTGCAGTGACAAATCTCTCTAAACTCGACTACTGCTTTGTGGAGATCGCCACTGTCTTACTCGCAGTGTGTGGATGCTTCCTGGCTCCCTTGTTAAACCCCCAAATCTTTTATCATCCCACTGAGAAAGTAATCCTACTCAGGCAGTAATCATAAACAGCCAAGTGCTGATCAGGCTTTTTGATTAAGTGTCATACACATGGAAAATTTTAATGAGAAAAAATTGCAGCTTTGACCACATGTATGAGTGACAGATGTGCCGTATCAAGAGGCTGTATCCACTGAAAGTCATCAAAATTGGAGTAAAGGCATTCACAACATCCAGTGTGTGAATAGCCAGGTGAGCTTAAAGGACCAGTGATTTAGCATGTTTTAGCCCATTTACTTCCGATTTAAATAACCTTTTCATTACAACTAACCATTTTGCAAACTATGCTTTAGTGTTTCTGATTTTGTATGTATGCATTTTGCCTTTAGGCAGCCATTGGTTTCCACTAAATTCCATGTGGCATAAAAATCAGTTGCAGGCTCTTGAAACTTGCTTATGTTGTGTAATCCGTCACAGTCAAGATCAAGTCCGCACTGATTCCAATAAAGTTCCTTTACTTTTATGTGGTAATGCAGTTTAAGTGTAGATTGATCGGAAAAGTCTGGAGTGTGTTACCTCACAACGATAATGCATCTTTGACAAAAATCACAGTTTGCAAAATGGTCCTACTTACTTAGTATGATACTGTGAATTGACTCAGATACTAAATGGCTGAAATATAAAATGTAAATGTATGAAAACCCATATGAAAACCCTATTTAGGGTTTGGACAGATTTCTTCACATTCTGGGATGTTAACTTGAGTTCAGCTTGGTTGGTCAGGTGAGAACATTGCAAAGTCGATGTCTCTGGACACAGTAAAAAGCAAGCAAAGCTAAGCAAAAAGCCTGAAGATGCAAGTCTCAGTCCTCTTCAAACTAAACAACCTGGTTATATGAAGGCAGAGTAGTTGACATCTTTTAGGCAACAGTTGACCCCTTGGATAGACTGGAATAGCACAATTAACCAATGAAATCCGTGGAGTATTTCTCCAACTAAGTTGTTTCTTCAGTTGTTCTGAACTTTTTTTAGGAGCAACTCTAACTTGCTGAACTGAAGTTGTAGGGCCAGAGATCAGATTCCTCTTGACCCGTAGGTGTGATCTCACCCTGAGCTCAACAACAAACAGTCACGGACGTCCTTCTCCAAATACGACCAGTCTTGTGAAAACTTTGTTGGTGCGGTTTTTGGACAGGGGATTTCTCAGCCTGCTCTGGGTTACACAGGGCGGACATTAAGCGAAACAGACAGGAGGCTGGGGGAGGAGGGAGAGGATGTGTGAGGCAGGAGCCAGCAAGGAGGCTGGAGGAATCTTGAAGAAAGGAGGGTCCTGGAACATGCTAGCATTACAAAGCAGTGACCCAGGATTAAGCGCGGTGGACAGTAGCAGTTTGATTTGATCGGGCAGTGCTGTGTTGTTAAATCGCTCATTAAATCCAATTAGGGCGAGGTAGAGGAAGACAGAATGGAGGGTGTGTAGGGGGCGGTAGAGCTTTAGTCTTGCTCCTCCTGAAGAAGATTGCGTGCCAAGCCGAGCAGGTGACAAAACTCCAACTCTGAACTCCTGACCTAGCCATGGGACTCCCCACTTCTTCACTCCTTTTCACCCGCCTCCTCCCCTTGTTCTTTCTCAGCTGCCCACTCACAGCTTTCACCTGCGACCTCTCTGCCTTTGTGCCGCTACAGTGAGGTGTGAGGGTGCTGGACATCCTGTGACATAGCTGACACGTCAAAGAGCAGTCTGACCGGCCTTACATGCAAAATACACTGTCAAGCCAATTAATGTCTCATCAAATTAAAGAAAACTACCGCCCGAGTGTTGCTCTCATGTGGTGCCGAGACACTGCAGTCACACCAGAGCAGTGCCAATACAAATGCCACACAATTACACAGCATAACACCACCCTGCTGTGGCCTCTGAATAACCTCTCTCTAAACTTTAATAAAGAAATTAACCATGGACAAATGCCCTAAACCTCCTGGATTCAACAATCCATCCACAGTTTCCCCGACTCTCCATTTCACTTTCTTCCCAACTTAATCTTTTCTCCACTTTTCATGGTTTATACTGTTTGTGTCTCAGAAATGGAGTGCAATGGTTTGAGGCACAAACAAAAAAGGACGGATTACGAGAGACTCTGACAACTTAGTCATTCTTCTCTTGAAGTCTCATTTGGTTTGGTGATCTGTGAGTTCATTCTTGTTTACGTCCCAGACTGTCACAACACTGCTGCTCTAATGCGCATTGTTTTTCCAACTCTTGTTCCACTGTTTGTCCCTTATCTGTGATTTATGCGTCACGTCTCTGTGTTGCCTGTCCTTTCTAATCCAAATCCTCTGCCCTTTTGTCAAAGGTATTTTACCCTGTTCCTATGATCTCAACTTGGAAAATACTTTTTTTCTGAGTGGACCTGCATGTATAACTTATTTAACAATTGTTAAAATATTAAAAAGATATAAATTGTCTTGGAGAACTAATAATTTGGTCCCACGTGTGGCATGGTGTTACAGCTGTACACTGGTAAGTAAAAGGCCTAAATGTCCAGGAAAGTTTATCCTATGCTGTTGCCTCTGAATGTAATCAAATACAGCTGGGACGGTCGGGTTCTTGGTAAATGACAGTGGTCTGGACAATTCATTTCGGCAGTTTACTCTATGTGGATTGTTTGGCAAAATCTCCTTCTCACCAGGGCCGTAGTCACAATTTCAGAAATACTGAGGCCATGTGAGTCCAGCAGATGTTTTTTGAAGAGGCCTAAATATTATGTAAAAGTTTCTAGTAATCTAGACATTTCCAATATTAAGTAATTGTAATTGTAACTGTCTTAAATTAGTGGCTGTATTTATACATTTATGTTTTTATTATTAATAATAGTATTTCTTGTCCTAAAGACTTTTCAGGAGGCGTGTCTAAAAAATATTGGTATCCAAATTTTAAAAACCCACTATGTTGAACTGAAATTATAAAATGTAAACTGCACTTCAGGTCCCCAAATTAAGAGAAAAAAAAATACTGAGAACATGGTTTCTATGTCTTCAATGGTAGCTACAGCCCTTAATTACCTAATAGAATAATATTAAATATGTATTATTTCTATTTCCCTCTCTCTCTCTGTCTTTGTATACATAAATATGTATATATCTATCTCTATATATATCTATATACTGTAAATATAGAGATATGTATAAAAAATCTATTGCTACAAAAAAAAGTTATATAGAGTAGAAAAACACATGTGTACCGTATTTGTATTTTAAAATAGTTAATCAATCAATAAACTACATGTGCAATTACATGTAGATATTGGACTCATTGTTAATAGAAAAATACTGAAAATACTTGAGCTTTAACTTTAAGTTATGTTAAATTTAAAAAAATAGTTAACTAGTACTCTTAATGACTGTTAGATTAACATTAACTAACTTTAGCTATCTATAAATGACAGTGGATCATTTCTCTCTGATTAACTTAAGTCTGCTGTGTGGCTGTTTGTCAAACATGGCTTTTCATGGACTGCAGAGTATCTGTTTATCTCTCCTTGTATCTGTTTCTCTCTCATACATTGGGGAATTGGTGAAATTGTCCAGAATACATGATAGAGTTCATTGAGAGGGACACATGATTTGCGGGGTGGCATTTCTCCTCGTCTTGCCATAAAATTACACTGTTAACTCCCTTTAAATGGGTTATCGGATATATAGGCTACTTAATGATGGCAATGTTTTCCTCTTCTAAAATTAACCTCCATACAGTATGTCAACTAATCAGAATTAGTACAGTTAATACAATTTTACAATCTACTTTTTCATAAGTGCAAAGGGCCAGGGTTGGAGCCTTGAGGAACACCTCTGACTCTATTGTGTTGTACTGTGTGGCACCGTATCCTCTGAAAAGTCATTTTAATTAAGAGTGCATTTTTAATATCCCTGACACACTCAGCCTCCAGGAGAAAATCCATCTCTGGCTAAGACCATACATACTTTCTTCTTGAGCACTTTTGTAAATATTTTATTGTCTGATTTTTGTGTCAACTAAATGGAGTGAAACCAGGCTAAACTGAGCCTGAGGTGAACTCCAGTGAGGTGAGACGACTAATTAACTGTCAAGAAGTTTCTGGGTTCACTACCAAAGCAAGTAAGTTAGATCTATCCGTGAAGCAAAGATGCAGTTCTTGCAGCGAAATATTACTCACTAAATTTATCATTATGTCTTGAAATCCAATACAAGCTGTAGCTTGATCATAAGTCACCATAAATGAACAAATTCCTCCTGTATAACTGTCATGTTTATTGGCTTTTATAATACAACACGCGTTTATTTTTTCAAATGTTTGCTTTATAACTTATTTACAATTTATATTATGTTTACTGTATTCATTAATATGACATTTGTCTCACTCAAATATAGCATCAAATGTGGTAGGTCATTTTTCACACATTAGTAGTCTCACATAATTAGTTTCAAATGTACGTAATGTAAACTTAGAATGGAGACCATCTTGAGTCTGTATGGTTTTCAATTAACAAATTTGCCTTTATTTGCTTTCCTGTTTAATGTACTGGGGTTAATTCTACATTATCTGCAGTCTGATCTTGGTGTTCCTTTGTAATGTCTTAGTTTTACTTGTGTATCGCAGAGTATGTTTATCACAGGCTGTAAAACATTCACTCTTGGTTCTGCCTTGTGCTCTTGTGTATCTTCTTGTCCTTACTATGTGTAGACATTTACTGGTTCTGTATGCAGATTAAAGGAGCTCATATCTTTAAAATCGTTGGCTGAAATGACTTTTATGGCCTCTGGAGCTGCTTTGGTTATCTATCCCATAGGTTAGACTGAGTTACTGCTGGCAGAAATGTTTCTAAGGTTCTCTTTCCTCTTATAGGAGCCACAGCAAAATTATTTCAAACTCAAAGTTCTGGGGTGTCTTGATGGATTTAAGCTGGCAGTAAAAAATCTAATGGCAAATTCAATATTTTTTAATGATTTTCTTTTGAATTAAATATTTAACTACCTTTGGCCCATGAGCCTGCTGACTTAATGAGAATATTTTTTTTTTGGACTGAGGCACCTATATAGAAGAATTTAATTTGTTCTGACTTTGTTGTGTCCGACTGTATTTTTATTTTTAAATATTTTTATGTGCTTTATCATATTTGCTTTGAGTGCTTTGCCTTATTTACATATTGTACATTTATATATTGCCCATTTTATGCAGGTAAGTTCTGAGTGTACTTTAAAAGGTGTTTTACACAATTGTGGTCTATGATCTTTCTGCTTGTCATAATGTTGTGATTTTCTCCTAATTTTTCAGTGAAATAAAATTCAAATGAAACAAAAATGTTAGAGGAAAGCAGCATCATCCCCTTTCACATAATTCTAAATAAGACTGTAAATTAAAAACACATGACATAGTATATATAATATGCATAAATATACACAATAACATTGAAATAAATGTTTTTTAATGCTTAATATTTTGGCAAAACATGTCATTTGAAATTACGACAATTATTTAAATTATTTAAACATCTTTATAACTGGTAACTTTCACGTGTGCAGTTAAATCTTACTACTGTTTTGATATATACTGCACAACTGCAGATAAATAGTGAGGTATTTCATATTAAATTATTACGCAGTATTTCGCATAGTTTAACATTAACTTAATGGATTAACTTTACTCATAAGTGGGAGAGTAAAATTCAGCTTTAAATGAAAATACATAAATAAATGAAACAAAAACATAAAATACTCACCCTCTAACAAATAGATGAATTACAATGCAAATGAATGTGAATTATGATGTCAAGATGTAATAAAACAATATGGTAAATGGTAAATGGACTTGCACTCATATAGTGCTTTTCTAGTCTTCCGACCACTCACACAATATGGCTATATGCTTGGAGCAGTCAATGACCTATTTAGTTCTTTTGTGCTTTTCTAAAGACTTTAGATTTAACATTTAATAATACACAATGATATGGGACAAAACTGAAATTAACAGTTTTTGGTTCGATGTTTCATTACCACATGTATTTTTAATGTTAAGGTATAATAGTAGTATAATACATGCACATACCTGGGACACATAGTTTCCAATACTGTACAGTATATACAGTACAATGTCGTGTTGGTGTCTTACCAACCCAGCCGTATAAAATTCTATATCCCTATCGTGGCAGTGAATGTATTAGATGTAATTACCCGCCGTGCTCTACAGAAACTCAATATCCTCAGAACGATTCAGACTGTAGTGCTACTCTGCGAGTGAGACATTATGTAGCACCTGACCATTTAACTGTGAAGTTTTGAAAACTAAGTCCTGCAGACAGAAAGTCAAGTGTTCCCACCCTGAGTCCAATAGCCCCGAACAGGACAGTCTGTCTCCACTGTAATCTCACTGGGTGGCTGAAAAGTGTTTGAGAGGCTCTTCCCACATCTCTGTCTGTATCTGCTCTCACATTAAGATGTTTCTGTATTCACTAACGTTACTCTGAAAAACGTATTCTTCAGGGTTTACATGGTGTGTTTTTTGCACACGACGTGCCTTGGAGTTAACATTTAGTCGAGAAGGAGGAGTGGGTTTACGGCACTGATGCAGCCTGCCTTCACCAAGTGTTAGTATAAACACAGGGAGAAAAGTACCACACACCGAATGAACTCTTCACCCTTCGTTTTTGCCGACAGCGGTTAGGCTGCCCTTGTGAATGGCCGCCATCTTGCAGAACAGAGACAAAGGCGGTCTGTGGAGGTCTGGGATCAGTGGGCAACAGGGTCAAGGTGGATGTGGTGACTTACAGTATATGCAAAAGGAATGGAGACTGAGTTTGCTATGTCTTTCATAGATCACTCTGTGCCCTAGTTGCATTTGATATGTGTCTTTGTGCGCCCCCTGACGAAGGTCCTCCAGGCCTTCTGAGTCACAATAAAAGTCAACCTTTTCTTGACCTCTGCCATTCTGTACTCCGTTCACTGGGCTCTTGATCCTCAGCCCTGTTGTCTCTGAATTTTTCCAACCCAGAAAAACAGACAGACATAACACTTGACAAACTCCTCTTTATGTGTAACATCACAAGCGACCCAGAGAGTTGGCTCGGTGGGGTTTCACAGCATATTCAGCGTGCTGTCTTGCCTTCTTTTCCTGAATATGTATCAGGATGGCTGAGGGGGACAGTTATGCCAAATCTCTTTATCAATCCCTCAAGAAAAGCAGAGAGATCTTTCCTAACAGGCTCTCAGTCCCAGAATAGATGACAACTTTGACACTGATGTATCATGTCTCAGTAGTTCAGACATGGAAGGCGGCCTGCCGAGGCTTGATGCAGCGCAGGCAGCGAGCCAACAGAGGTACACGAGGAACGTAGGGGGGGAGACCTATTTAAAAACAATCCTATCTGTGGATCCACTGTGGGCTAAACAAAGGATTGGGCCTCATTAAGATAAGAGTGTCCACGAAAGCAGACCAGTTGTTATGTGAAAATGCTGTCAGGGAGGTCGCCGAGAGGCAATGGCCCATTTTCTTTTCTCTCTCTAAATAGCTGTGTGCCTTTCCAGTGCATCATATGTCTTTGCTAGTACTGAGCATGCTCATCAGCATCTCCCCTCCATTCCCCTTCATCACGTCCATGTTGCTGCCGGTCATGTGTGTGTGTCAGGAGTGGGAAAACAGTGATAAACATTGACAAATAAGCCTGGCTGTTTTCCTGATGTGCCTCAAAGCAGAAGTAATCCAGAGAAGCTGGGTAGAACAAAATACTCTAAAAAACACGTGTTCCTGCAAATTCAAAAATAAAAACATAATTTTTGTTTTCTGGGTCAATTCACTCGGGACAACAGTATTAGTCAAAATGTTCCAGATCACATTTGGCTCATTTGTAAACATCAACATACTTTTGTTTGCTTGTTTGCTTGCTGTTTTCAGTATTAGTATATCTAGATTTAATAATAATTTTCTCATTTGTCTCCAGTGGTTTCTTCTGTTACAAATTAAAAGCGTAGGTCAACAAATTTTCTAGAAGTATATTTATAAACAATATAAAAAAACCCACCAAAATCATTATTATCAGTTATTATCAGGTGTATGTAAGGAAGACAAAAAGAAAAAACAGTTCTCATCCCATAAATTAAGCTGGCACAATAATATTAAATGAAAAAAAAGTGTTGGTGAAAGAAAAAAGGTTGTTTTACTGTTTTATTTTTATTTGATTATTGTAAATTTTTTTCCGTAAATTGAATTAATATTGAGTACAAGTACAATTTTACTACACCATTATGCAAAGTGCCAGGGGCTAATGCAAAGGTATCAGGGTGTATTTAAGGCAAGGCAAGGCAACTGTATTCACATACCACATTTCATTACAGGGAAACTCAATGTTCTCTACATTAAAGTGCATACAGCAACAAGTGACATGACATTATAATTTAAAAAATAAAATAAAATAACAAACATCACTGACAACCACCAAAGCTAAAAAACACACACATAAAAGTGGAATTAAAATAATTCTAAATTATCTAAAATAATTATTGTATTTTAGTTTTTCTACCATCCAGGATTTTGAATATTAATAAATATTGAATAACCCCTGCTCCTTCACAGTTTTCTGGTGAAAAATTTGCTTTGCCTTTGGTGTGAACACACCTAGGCTAATGTGTATATAATTATTTAAAAAAAACAACAACTATAGTCACATGCCTAAAAACACTTGTTAGAAATCAGGCTGCGTTGACCATGTACATTCTACTATTGTCCCCAATGGATTTTAAAATTTATGCTGATTAAGAGCCATAGCAGAAAATCTGATGTCTAGGCTTGCTAATTAAAACTGCCTAAAGGGATTTCAAAGGAGAAAACGCTCTTTAAGACATGATAAAATAATGCATGACTTTCAGTAGAAATATGTGTCATCTGAAATTGTATAAATATATGTTGATGTACGTTCTTTAAGAGCGTGTTCACTCTTCTCTGTGGTACGTTATACACGCTGACAGCTACAGTTTGACACAATGAGCCTTTGAAAAGTATAAAAGCAGTGGTAACAAATTTGCTACCAAATCTTTCTAAATAGAAATACTTTTTCTTTTTGCTGTTTAGGTTCTCTGTTATGCATTAATTGTATTGGCGTTTCTCTGTTTTTTTTGTCTCTAATAACATTTTTAAAGCAACTTTAAAATTCTGTGCACCTGAAATGATCTAGTTAAACTGCAGAGTAAATACGTTTTAAGAGGGAAGTAACTCAGGGAGAATTTTCTAACCTGGAATATTCAGTGGTAAATATGATATTGAAATTAAGACATGTCACCACGAACTGTAAATGGCAGTTCTTCTTATCATCATTATTATTAATGTTATAAATTACTCTGCCTGATTGTGTATATAATGCCTCTGCACCACTGCCTCTTGCATGTTCAAAGCAGATATACATATACTGTATACATCCATACAAAAACAAGGATATGTACATGGATATACTCATCCAGTCTCCGCAAAACATACATATACTACACATATAAATACCCACGTACATAATTGTATTTATTATTACTACAATTAATAGTTAAAAACCATTGATAACTAGCCATAAAATTAGACAAGCTCACATCAAAATGTTACATTTTAAGGTCATGTCTCCTTGTAATTGTTGTCATTGTAACTACATATTGCCTTTAAAGGAGTGCTGACCCCATTTCATTTTAAATTTTCAACCAAAAACATGTCTTATTTAGGCTCACGAATAAATCAGAAAATTCAGATGTTTCTGTTGGTGAAAATTAAAAATGACATGGAAAGACTGGGGCGGCTCGAGGATAGATCTGGGAACTATTCCTTTAGAAAATGCAGATATTCAAAATATATGGAATGGTCTCTTCTTTTTCAGAGCTGTGCATGTATTTCATACAGTGGACCGACCCTATAGCAGCTGAGCCTGAGAACGCTCTGCATTCATCATCATCACCAATAGATAGGACGCTTCAAACTAACAAACAAAAGCTCTCAACTCGCGTAGTGTATCAGACATGTGTCTAAGCTTTATTATTAGAGAATAAAAAGAAGCTTAGCTGTTAACTCAGACACCATGAACTCTGAATGACACAGGGTTCATGCAGAGGTTATTGGTTCAAATTAGCTGAAAGATCTGCAGGGCCAACTGGGGTTATTTATCATGTGACAGACATGCTCCACTAGGGGGCAGTATATTACTTCGCTTTGGGAGATGCTGCTGTTAAGAGCAGAGTAATGAATGAATAGAGAGAGAGTGAGAGAGATATGACCCTCTGATGAACTGCAAATCTGCTGGGAGCTCAGCAGGGCATTGCTGACTGGTTAAATGCCAACCCTCCACCTGGAGAGGAGAACAGTGACAATAATGCATCAGTATGCATGTGAGCGACTGTGAGTCTTTGTCCATGTGTTTGTATTTGCATT
This sequence comes from Oplegnathus fasciatus, assembly GCA_003416845.1. Taxonomy (NCBI): domain Eukaryota; kingdom Metazoa; phylum Chordata; class Actinopteri; order Centrarchiformes; family Oplegnathidae; genus Oplegnathus; species Oplegnathus fasciatus. Next base: position 2,261,174 of record NTHP01000021.1, read on the forward strand.
TGTCTGTAAGTGAGCATTTGGTGAGTTTTTGGGTGTGGTTAATCATGCTAACATGTGGCCAGCAGTGCAGCAAACACAAGGATTTCTACATCCCACATTTCAGGTTTGTCCACTGTGTCATATCCCTACTCATTCCTGCAGATGAAGCCCAGCGAATATTTTCCTCCCAGATTAAATTGAGACTATTTAAGCCTTTTGCTGCCAGATCACTTCTCTAAACAATCCCTTGGCCCCTCTTTTCTTACTCCACTTTCTGGACTTTTTTTTTAACCCCCCTTTTTTTGGCTCTCTCCCTTACTTTTCTCCATCTCTTCCTTTCGTTTCCTAACAAAAGCCAGGACCGGGAGGCACATGATTAGGCTGCCACTAATTGGTATCAGATTCACAGGTTTGGATCAGCACCGTGCTGGCTGGAGCCAAAGTATTGCTCACATCTGCCTAGAGAGTGGGTCGCTGAGAACCTGAGTGTGTCGAGCCGTTTGGCCCACCATCAGTTTCTCCTCACAGAGTCGTAGGCCTGCCATCACGTACAGCGCTCCAGGGCCAGACGAGCTCCAAGCACACACATGTATGACAGCTTTCATGTGCAAGCCAAACTCTGATCAGAGGACCTCCATATTGACACCTTTCATGGTTTGTTAGCACCTTGACAGTGAAGTAGCAGGACAGCTGATACGTCTGCAGTGTGATGGAAAGAACCGACGGCGTGGAGAGAAGGCTGAGGTTAAGGGAGGCAGGGCGGATATGGGGATTAGGGAGCGGGGTCTGCCTGCCATATTTTCTGCCTTTGTGGCCCCCAGACACAGAAACTCACATGCACAGACTCACGCGAAAAATATAAACATAAAACATTGCAGACACACACTGGCACTTGTCACTGCTAATACACTATGAGTGAGCAGCATATGTTTTCTGTGGGTTTTTGTTAAATTTAGTTTTATGATTGGCTACGCCACTGAATTTGTTTCGGCAAGGCACCCCAGTTTGTTTCGACTTTATCACAGTGACATGAGTTGGCAGACTGTCGAGGGCAGTGGGTGGAGGTTGGGTGGACTGCAATGCTGTGCACAGATGATGGCGGTAACACAGGAAATGATGAAAAAAAACAAAAAAAAACCCCAACAACAACAGAACAAGAAAAGTGTGGGGACACCTGCATGCTCACATAACATGTCCTCCTTCCCCAAGGGACACCCCTGACCCAGAAAACAAGTACCTAGCAGGTTGTCAGTGGTTAAAGGATGGTTCGTGGCCATTAAGCTAGTGGAGCCATAGCATGCCCACCACAGTACACAGACTTTGCCAGCAGCAAACACTTGGGAGGTTGCCATTGGATATGAGACAGCAGCCACAAGGGGTTTCCTGCCAATAGTCCGACAGTTCTCCAACGTCAAACACTTGGCAGCTTCAGCACCACCTCTCTTTTGGTTAACCCCTTATTTAACCTGACAAGTTCAACAAGAACACGCTTGTTTATGACAAAGGGGGAGGGCTGGATACACAGCTACCCTGTCGTACCTGTGAGGCTCACAGTACCACCAAATCTTTAAAAAAAAAAATCCAGCCACTGAGCAAGAGCATAGCAGGGGACCCGGTGTCTTTGCTCAGGATTCTTCCATGACCATAATACATGAAATTTGTGTCTCAACAAAAGAGGATGCCACATGAGTTTGTGGCCACCATAACAAGGCATTTCAGGCACGATGGTCAAAAGCCTTAAAGGTGTTATAGATAACATTTTTATGTAGACACATACGTTTTAAAAAATAATACATCCACAGAGCTTTTAGAAAGGTGCAGAATCAAAGTATGGCTTTTCCTAAAAAAAATTATTATGATTGTGAATTAATCATTTAAAAAAAATTTGCGGATCCAAAATGAATGTTTTGTTCATCTCTGTGTAATAAGTCTGACGTTTGGTTCCCATTTCTAACAAGGCTTGGGGACTGGGCTGGATGTTATCAATATCACCTTTAATCTCATGCTAACCAAATGAAAGATATTTTATTAAGTTTGTGATATATTGCTGAGGATTCTGTTAGATCAGAGAGCTGTGCATGCCTCTGTATTGTGAAACTGCAAGTGTATTGTGTTGTTGCCATATAATAGTCTAAAACTGTTATTAATAAGAGTATAAAACTATTATTTCAAGGCGAAAAGAGGTCATGAAAAGTACCACCACTGTGGCAATTACACACTGGTTGATACCAGTCATAAATAAGTTAATATTAATTTATGAGAGCATTACTTATTTATTTATGCAGTACTTCCAAGTTAGTTGGATGAATAGAACTGACAACTTTCCAGTTACGAACCCACTATCTCTAACTCAGTCTCCCCTCTTACACCGGTGCTCTCCGGGTGGCTTCCCACCAATCTGAAGACCTCTTACCGCTTCTCTGACTCTTCACTGCTGTTTCCCACGGGTGCTGTCTGTGTCACCCTCCTGCTGCTTCTCTACCAACCTACTTACGCGTTTTTCCACTTACTTATCATTCCTCTGTCACTGGGTGATGGCAGCCACCACCTTGGGGCACAGAAGTGGGAGAATGTGAAGTTTCATGTAATGGGAGAAGACTTTCAGGTGAGCTGCGGACATAGAAACCTATGGCTGAGATGGACTGACGTACTTATTAAGAGATGTAAAATCTAGTTGGCAGAAAATGTTTGGACAAAAAGAGTGGAAAGTGCACACATCCCAAAACTTTGGATCAAAGATTCAAACCAAAGGCAGAAATCATTTGCACACTGTACTTACATTAAGTCAAGTCAAAGCCACACAAAGGTCTCTGTTAGAGCTAAATTCTGCTCTTTCAATTTATTGGTACAGCGTATGAATCTTTTGTCTGATTTTCTTGTTCTGCCTTCAGAAGTACTCTTTTGCCATTTCACATAAGTTGAAGACGGAAAAAAACAATTCAACTGTTGGTTTCCGTGTTTAACCCGGCCTTTCAGTGATGCAATACCAACTAGTCAAGAGCGCATAACGTCTGCGCAGCACCTCATATTCTCGCTACCCACTAGAGATTGCACAGAGAAATATTCTTGCTGAAGAAAAGAAACCTAATTTGTTTTCATATTTCATTTCCATCCTCATATTTGGCAAGCAAACAGCCTAAAACGGCACCAGCAAGTCCAGATATGAGGCATATGGTTACTTCCAATAGCAACTTGCCCCAAACCGGTGTTGGCCAGCTATTTGTAGACAGCCTTTCATTCCGACCCTCCATCAGATAACACAACAATACAAATCAGGAACTTTGATTGGAAGGGACAATTCCCCTGCTGCATTTTCGTGTGATATTACAAGGCAGGAGAGAGAGAAAAAAAATGACTTTCAAAACGTATTGTTTCCATTTGCTTTGACTGACATTCATCTTGGTTGCTCTTTAATTAAACCATAGTGAGGTCAGAAAGATTGTTATGCCACTTTTTAAAAGCTTTTTGTGGAAATACTATCCTGTGACCACTTTACTAAGCTGGAGTCACCTTATCCTTGCTCTGTGCCCCATGGCAGCCCTCTCACACTCTGAACCTCTTCCAAACACAACAACCAGGGACTGTACACAGCACGAGGAAAAACTGATACAACGTGATCTCTCTTTTTTTCTCTTGTCCCCTCTGCTCTCCCATTGTAAGTCTCTCTCTCTCCCCTGCTGGCACATCCAATCAAATTAAAACTGGATGGAGGGGTAGAGAATTGCAGTTATGGAGCCCTGCGTGCCCCCCATAGAAGAAAGAGACCGGAGACGGGAGTTTATAGCCACCTCTTCACCCCCTTTACTTCTCGTAATCCCCAGTAGAAACCGAAGAGAGGAAGAAAGGGCAGCGTCTGTCGCCCAAAGACGTTACAATAACAGAAAGAAAACCAACCGGCCCAGAACACCAAAACCCTTCCATAATCTAGGCTACGGAGGGAGGCCTTTGGAACAAATGACAAGACTGGTGTGTGTATGCATCTGTGTGCGTGGACAGCCCACCAGTTCCACTCATGGGTAACAGATGGTGCCTTATCATTGGCCAGGATCGGCAGCGCAGCACACATTCCTAGACATGCCGGTAATGCCTTTTGTGATGTTCAGTTAATGCTAACTTCACGTAGAATTACACACCAAATTAGCGTCAGAGCGTGCTCATTACTCTATACATTATCAGTGTCGAACACATCAGGCAGAGCACGTTGGGGCATTTGTTGAGATAATTGTTGTCTAATGATTGGACAAGCTATTACACCTTACTGCGTGCCTTCTCTTTAATTATGCATCCACAAATCCATGCCAGCATACGTTTCCACCAGCATGAAACATTTGCGCCCGCAAATGAGCGCCCATCATACAAACACGCTTCCTCACCTGGCCGCCCTAAAAGCTGGCCTTTTAGCAGCCTCCCTCCCCCCCTTCACCCTTTTAATAATGCCCTTTTATTCTTGAACACATTATTAAACACTGTCACTCAGGCTAAATACCAGGAATAGTTGGATAAGAGCCTAAACAAGGATGGGGGGGAGTTAGAAAAGGGGGAAGAGGGTGCATGGACTACTCTGAGTGATGGATCTGTTTGAGTCCATAAATACGGGTGTTGTGAATAGGGAGAGAAAGGTAAAAGCTGGGAGGCTGAAGGAAGGTTGGAGGGAGGCCAAGTGCATTATGGTTGGGGTGAGGAGTTCACGCTGGAGTGCAGCAGGGGGGCCGGTGTTCACTCTGGCTGCACGCCGTGATGGCTGGTCAGCGAGGAAGATGATTGACACCTGGTATAACTGACTGGATGATTGACAAATGCAGTGGGCATGTTAAATTCTATGGGTGGAATGACAGCGGTGGTGATGATGTCCTGCGCGTTTGTGTGAGTGCAAGAGTGTGTACCTGAACAGATGTCTGTGTGGGCTTTCTGGGGTATGAACATATGTTTGAGTGCATGTATTTGTCTGGGTGCATTCATGAATGTGTAGCGCCACGAGGTTCAGCCATACACATCTGGAATTATTTTGCAAGAAAGAACTTTCAGGTAATGCAACACATCCTCTGGCAGCCATACTGGAGTTCTGCTTGACGAAACACTGGTATTGATTGCTGGCTGTCCGTCTTAACAGAATGGAGCATGGTTTTCCATGGCTTTATTAGAGGAATAGTGCAACATTTTGGGAAATTTGCTTAATCGCTGTTTTCTGAGTGTTAAATGAGAAGATCAATACCATTATTTTGTCTGTACACTAAATATGAAGCTAGAACCAGGAGATGGTTAGCTGGCCTAGCATAACGACTGGAGGCAGAGGGAAAGCAGGTACAGGTAGCCTGATGTTAGCTTGTTAGTAAGCTGAGCAGCTAATTATTAGCCCACTGCCTGAGTGGGCATTCAGGAAGTCCTGTTTGAGCAATATATCCATGAGTTTGAAGGCTTGTCAGATGCTAAAACACTGCGCAGAAGTCTATAATGCAAGTAATCTACCAGGAATGTGTTCACATACAGACGGGTGACAAATAAAAGGAAAAACCAACATAAAGTGGTTGATATGCCTTGGCATTGATTCTACAAGTCTCTGGAACTCTACTGGAGGGATGGAACACCATTCCCTCATTTGGTGTTTTGATAATGGTGGTGGAGAGCGCTGTTTAACACATCGGTCCAAAATCTCCCTTAGGTGTTCAATTACGTTGAGATCTGGTGACTGCGAAGGCCATAGCATATGATTCACATCATTTTCATACTCATCAAAGCATTCAGTGACCCCTCCTGCCCTATGGATGGGGGCACTGTCATCCTGGAAGAGACCACTCTCGTCAGGATAGAAATGTTTCATCATAGGATAAAGGTGATCACTCAGAACAACTTTGTATTGATTTGCAGTGACCCTCTAAGGGGACAAGTGGACCCAAACCACCAGCAATATGCCCCCCACAACATAACAGAGCCACCGGATTCTCTTACTGTAGGGGTAAAGGATTCAGGTTTTTTCTTTAATATGTCACCCATCCGTATTTGAATGGTGAATGCAATTCTTTGCTGGATGATATTTCATTTTAACGCAGCAAAAGCATGACTATGGTCTAACACAGACACTCAACAATGATATGGTGTTGCATCGCAAATTTTACCAGCCAGTTAGCATATGTCTGGAATGCTAAAAACCACCTCTCAGTTGAGCTAGAGCTGTAAGCAAGGGCAAAAAAAGTTTCTTTACATTTTGAAAAACATACTATGAATCTAGACACTACAGTAACTAGGCAGTTACGGTTGGTAGCAGATTGGCAATGGCACTGTAAAGCCTCTATACAGCAATGCTACACTACTAATACGCCAATAGCTGACACAATGACTGATGGCACTACCAAAGTGGCCTTGTTTTGATATGTAATAGCCCTAGTACCCCCCAGTGAGAGACAAAGCACATGATAAGGCTTAACTGGGGCTGTGACAGGCTTAGCCTACTGGTTACTGTGAGGAGTGACAGGCTGATGGGAAAATGAGTTTCCAAAGCATTGTGAGAGTAACCACAGTTTGCTGATGTCATCAGAGCAAGGCTTGGCACAAAGACATACACATACACATACGCACACACACACACAAAGACACACAAGGATCACCTGCCTGGAGACAGGGTGGATTATGGGGAATTAGGGGGCACTGTGTGACTTGGCACTGAAACTGGGGGTCCTGTTGTTGTCGGCGCAGGATCTGAAATTCTGCCAAAACACACTGACACACTCTCACAATAGAAAGCACACAGATGACTGAGGACACACCGATACGAACACATGCACAAGGTAAAGACAGACACGCTTGTGTCCATGTGCTTGTGCTGACACATGCGCACTGTGCACACTGTACAGTGGGCTTATGTGAGGATATGCACACACAAATAGTTCAACCTGTGACACATTAGGAGACACGCCACATTGCACATACACAGTCTCTCATACACACACACACACACACATCAGCTCCCAGCAGTGTAAGTGTGTCCCCTATCCAACAGTAGCAACTGTAACAATGACAAGGCTTAGCGGTGCAACAGTAGCCCCCCTGTAGATTGACATACGAGACCGCTGTTCACACAGTGCAACCATTCACAGTCTCAGAGCTTGATAACTCACTTTTAGCCAACACTAACCTGCAGCTGTGCACTGTTATAATTAACAGTGAGGCCTTTACATGAAATGTCAATCATTATTCAGGCTTTTAGCGACAAGCATATCCAGCTAATGTAAACTGTGATGTGGTGTAGTGGATGAAGGGCAGCCATGCTTAAAGATCAGTCTTACACTTTAACGTGCCATATTTGCTAATGTATGTTTCTGAACGAATACACAAGGTTTTTATATAAGGCAGAAAATTAAATTACTGAACGTTAAAGCAAAATAAGACACTGATAATTTGAAATAGCATACACTGATTTGACAAAATAATCTTAACTCAAGGTTTAGTTACTTTTTCAAGAGCTTTAAAACGCATCTCATGGTCTTCATCAGCAGAGTTTGCCTAGTTGTCATGTCAACACCGTAAGTATAGAACTTTGGTCACATGATAACAGGTTGTCATTTAAGATGTTGTTTTGTAAAAGCTCAAAAGAATAACCGTATGCTCAATATAACTCTAATGTATAATATAAATAATATATAATATGTAAAATATATAAAGAAATTGTGACAACTCTGCCCCTAACATCATCCAACACAATACTGGCAACGGTTGAATGTTGTTATAATAGAGATATTAAACTATAAACTTTTTTTCCCTGAATGAAACATTAATATTTCACTTTGTGTAAAAGTTGTACTTTGATACGAGCTGAATTTTCAGGCATCTCTTTCTACACACACACACACACACACACACAAACACACACACACCATTCACAGGTGTAAAACACACATGGCATACACAAGAGGAAACTTGCAATCAAAGGTAATAGTATGGCTATGCAGGCACACTGAACATAAGTGAAGAGAAAATGCTGCTGGATACCAAACACACACACACACCATACATATAACCCATATTCATGTATGGATTAATGCTCATACATACAGTATAAATACACGAACACAATGGCACAATAGACAGACTCACTAAATCAGGTAGTATTCAATAACACACAGTTGTAGAGTAGGTATATGCAGGCAGCAACACATTTGCTTGCACACCCAGGCACGTGCACACACACACACACACACACACACACACACACACAGAATGAATGACGGCATGTCCTATGCTTACAATCTCTACATGATGAAACTCACTGTTCTTTGCTGAGGTCTTGCGACAGATTTGCAAGAAGACACAACTTTTTTCTCATAAAATGAATTACCTGTCATTCCAGTGTCTTAGCTCATAATATAGAACTTTGTGTGTCTCCGTGAACAGAAATATTTTAACAGCCCCAAAGCCTGATTAATTACAAGGAACAAGAATCACACAAACGAGAATGTTTAAACTCGTCGACTGTTACTGAAACCAGGCAGGAAATTAAAAGCCCACCAGTAAATATTTTGTTGTGATTGCCTGCAAATAATGAGAGACAAAATAATGTGTGCTCGTAAACATTTCATTGCCTTGGCCTCCAGGGGTAATATAACCAAATGGCTGATTTAGTCTTTATCTGTATAATATAACAAATCACAAATTAGTGGCTCAGTGTTGTGTGTTGCCGTGCTTGACGGAGCTGTTCTATTCCCCAGTTAATGATATATTGACAATAGCTAAAGCAATTTCTGTCTATTCTTTCCAACCTTTTAAACTGCATTATACCTACATGTGGTGAAAGCAATTTGAAAGCCTGAAAGCTACGGGCCGATGTGGCAGCGGTATTGTCAGGTGACTTGGGTAGCTGAATACTTGAAATCGCCCAGTTGCTGTGTTGTGATTTGTGCAGTGCTCCTCTGCTGGCTGTTGACGAAGCGTTGGCAGCTGCAGATGAGTTACGGGCATATTTTAGAGGATACTTTGTTTTTGCTTGCCGCACCACAAAGGCAACCTCGAGTGAAAGCCGGAGTCTCCGGGTTTGAGAATGAAAGTTATGCAGAGGCAAAACAGATGGTGATGAGATGGTGAAGTTTCTTGGCACGGCGCTTCACAATTTTTGATGCGCTCTTTTGTTGCTCTTGAACGCCGACATCAACTGTCTTACTGGCTCTGCTGCGAGTGGCCGTAGCAGCTGTAATAATACTGCAGTGACAGAATTACGAAGGGTTTATGACCTAGTTCCTGCAGTGAAATGGGGCGGGTTACTGAAGGCTACGTGAGTCAAACCTGACTACATAATGCAATGTGTGTCTAAATATTAAATATTTGCTCACGTAATTGCGAAAAAATTGCTATTTGTGCATGTGATATTGGTTGCTACCCTTTGTTTCACTCAGAACAGCTGAAGGGGCGTATTTATCACCACATACTCATTGCATTATGGGTAAGACGATACACATTTCAATCTGCTCAAAACCGGATGCCGCTGCATGGTTGCTGTGGGAGCAAGAAAGTATTTTATTGACAGATGACATAACGTTATGGCTGCCCCCATCTCTTCTCTCAGATGAAAACTATGCTGTGGATTGATGGCAGCAACATCTGAAAAATCCTCCATTTTCTCACCCAACAAGCATTAACTGAACTGCTCCCCGAAGAGGGAACTCGCTGTCAAAGATACTTATGTGCCAATATATTTATGGCACTTATGGCGATATATTTCTCCTGGGGAAGGAAATAGTTTGAACATTCAAACTTGCATTTTGCTTTAGTGCCGAGTGTATAATAGTCATCCAGTTTCTGAAGAGACCTCCAGCATTCTTGTGTCCTTGGGTTTGGAATCCGTACGTGTGACTCTGCACCATCCACCTACAGTATTATTATATTTTTTGATGAACAGGCTGTGCGGGCGCAGTCCAAACTCAAGGGCACAGCCCATCTATCTGCCATCTGTCAGCGACTTGTCATCTGGCTGTAGTAATTACACAAGCGTAAATACGGCCAGGAGACAGCAGTTTGACGGCTGAATGAGATCTATGAGATCTATGTGGAGTGTATTCCTGTGTGTCTCTGGTGAGTTAAAAAAAAAAAAAGAACCCACTTCAGGTCTCAAAGCTTTCCTCTCAGGAAGTGACTGCAGCTTTTATAGGTCAACTTGGAAGTGACACAGGCCTCCAACCTTTAATTCCTCAACGTGGCTTGTTGAGGCGGTGACCTCTAGTGCAGGCTGGGATTTGGGACTTAGATGGATGGAGGCTATATATAAATTGTGTAAGAGAGAATATGTGTGTATGAGTGTGTGTGTTTAAGGGGAAATGAGAAAGAGGCAGAAAGAGGGAGGGTCTGAGCGTTGATATTTGATTTTTTGACTCTGAGTTCATCTTTGTGGATGGATTTATTACATTTTCTTTTCTTTGGTCATCACCGCTGGAGCAGAAAGGTCAAGCCAGTACAAGTACATGGCAGAATAAAAGGGTTATGAATAGGTTCATTTTCTTTAACTTTTATTCATCCAGGGAAGATCAACTTAACAAAGACATCGCGCATTTGCAGAGGCCATCAACATCACAGGCAATCTTTGCAAAAGAGAGACCCCTGTGTGTAGGGTTTAAGTGTCTTGTTATTGCTAGTTCATCAGGTGAAAGAGGTTTATTTTTCTTTTACATTCCTCTTCCAAATGTTCTTTGGGATGCAATTTGACATCTTTTTTTAGTGAAAAGCTTGTTTCTTTAAAGCCTAAATTGCCGCTGCTTCCCACTCTATCAACTAGCAGAATCTTCTTTAAAGAAAATATGACTTCTTTCAGGAGGCATTTACTGCCTTCACAAGGCAACCAAATAGTGAAACAGCCAATGAATAAAGATGAAGAGAGGATGGTTTTATGCATGAACCTCTTTGACCAGATAACCTATGGGAAACAATTCGCGGAAGCAATGAAAAAAGGCCTATAAACCAGTTGAGAGAGATCAAGGAAACAGACATTTGACTCTGAGGCTCAGCAGGGAGGGTAAAACACCTTAAATCTTCCAGCCCGAAACACTCCATTTTAGACTGCAGATAGATTCTTTATCTTCATGTGTCGGTAGTAGTAAAAGATTAAAGTTGTCTGCATGTCTGGGTCAACTCTAGGTGGTCTGGCTTCACAGACCTCACAGACATTGAGGAACACTGACTCTTCTTCCTTGTAGAAAAAAGCCCCTCACAGTAGGAGCCTTGTTCCTATTATTGATTACTCCACAGCAGTGTGGGTCTTTCACAGTACAAAATGAATTGACACAGAGTCTGTGAAGTTTCATCTTTCAGATAAACTACAAAATGTCCACAATCAAAACTCTAGTCTAGTGATTCAGATGAAGTTTGTGCCAGAATCAACAAAGAGTTTCACCTTAGGATGATTGACGCTTGAATGCAGCCAACAGACTTTACTGTTTTCTGCTGTGATTTATCTGGCCGAGCATCTCACCTTGATGCATGTGTGTCTATGTGTATCCGTTTTTCAAGGTGAGGTATCCACTACTGGCTCCTGTCCCGATGAATCCATTTTGGACTAAGGGTAGATTCTTCATCTTTAGTTGGTGGTGAAGTAAAAGAATAGAGCCAGTAAGCAATGAAATTATATGGATTCACTGACATGCCGCAGACATTTGAGGAATGACTGACCGAGCATGTTTGCCACTGCCGGTGCCTGTGGGAAAATTTAAGACAAGAGGATCTATACTTTTGATGTTGACTGTCAGGTGAACACCACACCTTCCTACCCCTGAGGCTCTGGTCTTTATGGTGCAGACAGAGGGGCCAATAGAGGGCTGCCAATACAGAGACAGGGTTAGAAATGTAATGTGTGTAGTCAGAGTTGATGGCAGACAGTATATTATACATATATAAGTATATTTAACCCAGAGCATCAGTTACTGTAAGCTAACTAGCCATTAGATAACCTTCAGACTGTGGTGTTCCAGGTAACAGCAAGAGTGTTTGGCTAATTTTAGCACCTATTTCTATGTGTTTCACTGGATTTCATCTAAACTTATTTAGAAAAACTGTGATCATTTTGCTGTGCCAATTTAGTTCAACTCAACTGACATTTCTTTTATGTATGAGAAATTATAGTAAAACTAAAGCTCAAATCTGCTTCTATTCACGTGAAACCAAAGCAGTCTTTTGCCTTGTCTTTTTTGCACAAATGTTACCACTGGAGTCTTTTTGCTGTCCTGTTTTTTGGCCACAAACTGCCAATGCACCAACTTGATTAGACATTAGCTTTAGCTAACAAACACACACCAATCGTTGTGTGTCTGACATCTTAAACCTGGACTGACTTCAAAATTTACGAGGACCTCCGGGTCTTTCTGTTTTCCTCCTTCAAAGCCCCCTCATTTTCCCTCTTGTCTAGGCTAATAAAGTGGACTTGTAAAGCTTGGGGTAAGTGCAATTTTTCTGCTTGCTTTTAAAAAAAAATGTAACACAGAAAAACTAGTGGAAACATGGCCTAGCCTCCTAACGTGTCCAAATCCTGAGAGCTTGGCCCTGTGTGGTGCAAGTTTGACATCTGGATATTCCTGTTTGTCTCTCAAGTGTGCATTCTGCTTTCCTGGGCTGAATGGTATGGGTCTGACTCCCATGTTGGAGGATATCACCCATGTGACGTGACATCCTCTAACATGATAGGCGGTGATGGTAGCCATTCTGACTCGGAGGCCTATTCTGGCTGTGGCCAGTGCACTCTTCTCTTGATGTAGACAGTTTAAGTTTTATTCTAAACAGTTTATTCCAACAGTTAAAGGAAATCAAACACATCTCAGTGTGGTACAACACTGCACATCTCCATTGTTGCTCTCCTAGCATCTCCCGGGTAGGGTATATTGCATCAGTGACTTACTATGACCCATCTCAGCTCTGACCATTCAGTCATGCCCTAATCTTCCAAACTAAAATACTTATTATAACATAATTCTTTCAACTTTTTCAAGTTGCGTCTTTGTCTCAGTTTGTGCCACCTAGAGAAATTGTATGCAGTTGCCCCTTCTCCAAAATTTGCTTCGCATTCTGTCTTAGCACACACTGACATGCATCCACTGACACATCGCATTGTTCCACACTCACACTTCTGTATTCTGTAAAGCTCTCAAACTCCTCCAATAAACAAACGCTGACTCATTAGTCGCTCAACTCACTTTTGCTGCTGCAGATTCTCCTCCTCACTCTTCCTCCTCTCCTCTCTCCTTGAGTTCACCACCTCTCTCTCTCTCTCTCTCTCTCTCTCTCTCTCTCTCTCTCTCCTCTCCCACCTCTCTTGTCCTTCTCCTCCTCCTTACCACTCCCTCTTGAATTCTCAAAATGTACCTTTGCTTGCCTCCCCTCTGTCTCTCTCTCTCTCTCACCATCAGCACTCTGTCTCTTCCCCTCTCCTCCTCCTGCGCTTGTTTACCGGCGAGTGCTGATTGCTGACCCAGCAGCTCTGCCGTCTCCCCACCACCTGTATTTGAGCTGTGAGAGGCCAAGGACGGCAGGCAGGGGAAACTCCGACGCCTTAACCTTAATCTGATGGAGGTTTTCCTTAGATAGCTTTTTACTGCTATTGTGTATTTGTTGCATTGCTTATCTGGCCAATTGTTCGAGCCCTCGTGGCGTGATGGAGGGCTGACGGGTCAAACTCATAAGCCCTGTCTGAATTGCAAATAGAAACCTGTGATCAGCAGAGTGTAATGAATTTAAAATGGCTTATTTGGAACTTTTTCCCTCTGAGGTAAGCAGGCCTTCTGTGATGTTGCAGTGCCAGGATATTTTCCTTTATTTATTCTTTTGATTTAGTAAACACTGGTAAAACACTAAATGAAAAATAATTTTAAAAAATGCATTCCATGTCAGTACATTTTTGTCTTGCTAATGTCATGGATGGGTTGGTCCACCACTTTGTCCCAGACAAAAATATCTCAACAACTATTTGATGGGTTGCCATGAAATTTGGTACAAATATGTACAGTGCCCTGATGATGAATCCTAATTACTTAAGTGATCCCCGATTCTTCATTTAGCGCCACCAGAAGGTTCGACATTTTCACTTATCCTGTGAAATATCTCAACATCTACTTGAAGGATGCATAGAAAATTTTGTACGGGCATCCCAGATGATGTATCCTAACGACTTTGGCGATCCTCTGACTTTTCCTCTAGTACCGCCATGAGCTTGACATTTGTGGTTTTGAGTGAAAGAGTGGAATGTTTCGACATCAGTTGGATAGATTGCCATGACACATGGCACTAGCATTCATGTTCACCTCAGCATGTCTTTTGTGATTGCCATTGTCAGGTCAAAATTTGATTTTGTCCAATACTTTGGTTTATGTCAAATTCCTGTTAAGCTAACAACATTTCTGTCAGCCTCAGCTGTTCTAATTAGCAAATGTTACAACGATGACACGCTAAACTACGATGGTGAACATGATACATATTACCTGCTAAAATGGACACAATAAACTTGATATTACCTGCTGAACATCAGCATGCTAACATTGTGAGCATGTTAGCATGCTGATGTTAGCATTTTGCTCAAAGCACCACTGTACCTAAGTACAGCCTCACAGAGCTTCTAGCGTGGCTGTAGACTCGTAGTCTTGTTTAGCAGAGACAAGAGCAATCCTTCGCGAAATAGTTTGGTTTGAATTCAGAAAAAAAAAATGCTATAACACAACACGCAATAAAAACACAACAACAAAAGAAAAAACACAATCAAAAAGGCTGTTTGAACATTACTGACCACCACTGCACACCTCAGGAAACCTTCATATATGAATGTTTGTAACCAGCCACACACTATAATGGCTGCTGCTCTCATTTCTGTGCAGTCTCCATTGGTCTCTGCACACACACACACACACACACAAAATGAACACAAACTCATCACGAGAAAACAAAAGGGCCTACAGTGATTTCCTCTGAACAAAACAAGCCAGTTAAGAAGTGGACCACTGTAAGAAGAGAGGGTATAGCTTGGGGCCAAGAAGAGTGCCATAACGGCAAACAAAAGAGTAACAATAACAACAACCACAGCCCCTGAGAGCCTTCTTCTATTCTACGTGAATTATTCATGAGCCCAATACAGAGAAAATAAATATTTATATAGGCTATATTGAAAGATTTAACAATGAAATGACGTGCTGGTGGTTCAAAAAAAGACTCCTTCTCCTTTCAAATATTCACAGAACTTTTAGGAGTTCAGCATTTGGTGGAGAGAGAGCCTTGAGTATAACAACATGCAGATTTGGATGCAGAGTTATCCCATAGTGTATGTTATAGTGTTTTGATTCCAAGAACAGATGCACAGATGGCCTGTTTTTCCTATGTATGAATTTAAATGCCTCAGTGTGTTTTGTATTTTGTCTTTACAGGTGCCAAAAAAAAGTAGAGTATTTTCTTTCTTCGATGTACTTTAAAAATGAAAAAAAAAAGATACTTAACATATTTTTTTCCAATGAAAATGTTAAGGGAGTAGCTGGATTTTTCAGCAGCGTGGATGTCGATGTGTTCTTTCCCATCTTTTATCGCTGCTATCTCTGGTCCGTGCTTGTTCAAATCAACACTGCAAATCAAGGCCGTCAGCTGTGTGCTGGAGAAAATTAATCTTTCTAATTGAATGAACATGTTGACTTGACTATAGTCATTAAGCCCCCCCAACACTATATCTCTGTTTAGGCTTTTATAGACTTTTATAGACTTCGACATCCCACTGCTGTGTGCGCAGAAAACGTTTTGGCTGGACAGCCAAGCTACAACTGGCAGCTCGGGGTAATGAATTCTATTAAATCATTCCCTCTCTCTTATTAAGACCACATTAAAAGAGGCCAAAATCTGGAGCAAAGTACACAGAAAGGAGGAAAAACAAACCACTCAACATAGAATGGATCAGTCCCCTTTTCTTTATTTTTGGGGAACTAGAAACAGACTGCTCTTTTATTGGCTGTCAGCTCCCACCCCACTGCAGCAGGCAAACAGAGACATGAAAAGAAGCGATGGGAGAGGGGGACATTTCTGTATTGAGGAGTTAGAGAGGCTCATCCGGACGTCCTGGGTGAAGCATGAGAAAGAGAGAGAGACAGGAAGAGAGAGAGAGTCGAGAAGAGGGAGAGAGAGAGAGAGAGAGAGAGAGAGAGAGAGAGGGAGGGATGGAGAGAGTGTGTGCTAAGTGTAGGGTTTTTCAAATGTGTATGCGTTTCAATGAGAAGGTTTTTGTTGCTTAAGTGTGCACATGTAATGGGAGTTTCTTTAAGTATGAGTAGGTGTGTGTGAGGCAGTCTTTAGTGTGTGTGTGTGTGTGTGTTTACAGATGAGTGTCAGGAGGCAGCAGTTGGAACACTGTGCAGACCTGCTATCGTCAGTTTTCAACCAAATGCCGCCAGAAAAGTTTAAGTGATAGCCTGCCTCTGTAGAACATTTTCCAGATTAGATATGAAATACTTTAAAATGCATCACCGTTAATGTTTCTGGACACGTGTATGTGCTGCACAACACTGTTTTGGCCGCGCCGGCAGATTGTGTGCGTGCATGGACTGTGATTTAAACTTTCACATACTTTTTCCTCTGTGAGTCAGTGGAGTTCACACATTTTTCAGGGGGCGAGTACGTGGGTGGCCAGTGCCAGAAACTTGTCATGCTTTAGCACGCTGAAGATCTTTTATTGTTTGACAAGAAAATGCTGTGCTTCCATGTTTTTTGGTTTCACTAAGAGCTGATTCAAAGGCAATTCTCCATCAAACTTTTTTTTCTTTACAACTGTTCCTGTGTATAATTAACTCGTGCTTCCCTCTCTCTCTTTCTCTCTCTCTCTCTCTCTCTCTCTCCCAGCAGTTCTTCGTTTCTCTTTGCTGTGTATTTCTGAGTCAGTCATCAGCCCACACATGACACTTCCCCATATGTTGGTGCTAGTACAGATGCTTTAATTTTGTCTGGACTGGCTTTGCTGATTTTTAACAGTGACACTCCAAACTGTTAGAAACAGGGAAAACAATGTTAGTACAGTAGTTGATACATTTATGTCCACAAAGGTAGTTTGTTAGCCTTATCTAACAGGAAACACGAATAAGTCATCAATACTAAACAGAGGTAGATTCACTGCAATGTTTGCTGCAAGCAATGATACACATACACAGGTTAGACGCCAAGTGGGAGTTAGGCTGGGGATTGAACCTCAATAACTATACCGACTGAAAGGGTGTTTGTATAGTATTGGAAACTATAGACCAAAAAATTGCATTGAATGCCTTGTCATGTTTGTAGTTTGTTTACTTATTATTTGATCAAATAGCTTTGGATTTAAATGAAAATTCTGTCAATTTTAGATTGTATCTTATTTAGTTGGCCTTAGAAGTTTTTCACTAGAGACAGTTGTGAAACTATATGGTAAGTGCATTTCCAACCTGTTTTCAATTTGCGCATAAGAAAACTTGAGTTGAAACACCGGAAAAAAGTTGAAATATTGCAAAAAGTTTTTATGCTCAGTCGAGGTGTTAAAGTTTGTGTATCGAAACAAACATCATGCGAAGGAAACAGATTTAACGAATAAATTGTGATGCACATGGAACATGTGACCTAGATGCCACTGAAGCTTCTGATCCACTGAGGAGAAGAAAAACATCAGATCTATGTGGACCGATGAGGAGACTGTAACCTTCCTCAAATGAACACATGAAGCAAACATAAATGCCATATTTCTATCCTGATTTCCACATGGTTCATCTTTTGAGGTTTAACTGGGGCTGTTTTAATTACATTATCTCATTGCCCAGTGGCCTAAGGGTCCTTTTGGCCTCTGCTGTCAACTTGACCAGCGATAATATAACAAGCAGGAATGAGTTGATGGACCTCTCAGAATCCAGAGCGCCAGTTCGGAAGCCACACTTGATGTGAGATGTGATGGGTTGACGGCAGCGCACATAGCAACCATCTACCTGCTTCTCTACCGATAACATTTTAGACAAGTCGCCCGGCGAAATGGAAGAAAGAAAGTCAGAAGAAAAGGAAAGGGAGAGAGGCAGAGAGGGAGAGAATAAAGAAGAGAAAGGCCACAGACGTAGCTAAATGCTGCAAAATAAGTGATATGTTCACCAGTAAGGGACCAGGTCAGCCAAAAACACTAGCTAAAACACACGCACGCACGCACACACGCACACACACACACACACACACACACACACGACATACCTAACCCAGCATGGCTAGCTAATTAGCTAACAACAGTGTGACACAACGGCCCGAAGGCTGCACAGTTTGCACATCTTATGTCTTTGTGGAGGAATTATATAATAGCACTGAGTGCAACATAGCGGTCATATGACACATGCAGTAACTCATAACTGGCCGGCTGACAAGAGTGTAAGATGCTTTGAGTCAAAGCTTTTGTACGGTGGTATGCTCTTTATATATTATTATACTTAGTATTTATGTACTTATGTATTATACTTAGTTATGTAGCTTAATTTAATTGACTCAGTGTATAGGTGCACATACAATCATTTTGTGCTGTTTGCGTTACGGACACAAGTGAATAAACATTTGTATTATACTTGGATCGTTGTGGCTTATATTGTAGCTTAATATGTTGTATTAGCAACACACACTCAGACAGCTATGGGTAGCCTAGTAGGTAGTAAACTGATCACAGAAAATCACAAATACAACAATCACAAAACAGCCTTAATAAAAAAGTACCTGCAGATAATGCACTTGGGGAGTAGATAAAATATGCTTGTCAATATATTTTGCTTGGGCACAGACAAAATGACAAAATGATGGATGTAACAAACAATCATTTAGCAACTGCTGTAGAGCTGGGCCAATAGCGGTTGCTACTAGCAACAGAATTTCCAGCTGAAACAACTGCTCGTGGCAGAGTACTCACAATACAGCATCAAAAAGTATTTTAACAAAACAAGGACAAAGAAAACCCTGCTTAACTCAAGGTCTGTAGCTTTGTCTGCATGTCACGATCTTCTTGTTTCTTAAACTTGTGTGACTTTGTGGGTCTATGTGTGATGCTGCTGGGAGTACAGGCAGCACTCTCCCGCTTGGCTTGCCCCTCATCACCACATCTTTTATTCTCCTACCTTTTCTTCTGTTTATTTCAAAATGGCTGCTAGAGGAGACCGCAGGTGCTCACCTCACCGCTGATTCAAAGTGTGGCTTAAAGCCCTGAATGCTCAAAGGGGATGAAATGCCTTTCCTGATTTTCTTTGCTCCTTGTTTCTAATAAAAGTTGGATGAGATTGAGCTACAGTTCAGTCCCAAATCACTTCATTGATCTTTTTTTTCTCTCAAAGACTTAGATTCGATCCATGTATTAGCTGTAAAATGTGTCTTCTATTTCAGTTATATTGTGCCTTGATCCAGGCTTTCTATATTACTTTAAGACATATGGCAGACCTGTGTGTACTTAGGTCTACAGAAAGCCCAGTAAACTCATTCCCCTTGGTTACAGAGATTGAGTAATCAAGCTTACAAAGCAGCTGTGAAGAATGAAACAACAAAGACTGTCCCTGTTCTATTCAATTATCTTTCACCCCCGTCTTGTCTCAGTGTATCCCCTAAAACGGTTGTGATATCCTCCATCTCCCTCGCTCTCTGCTCTAAACCCACAATCTCTTTCATTCTTGCTCTTTCTCTCTCTTACACACAATAGGTCTCCTCAGCCCGGGTCCTGTTTGATGTTGGACCCCGAACAGTGAAGCCCCCTCTCCCTCTCTGTCGCTCTCTTTATTCCGCTTAAAAATTCACCCAATTTATTTATTTATTTCAGTCCAGCCGAGGTTCACTCATCGCCCGCCCGTCTAAGCTTGTCCCCTCTGTGCCCTTTTTCTTGATAACAGGAGCCTGCTCTGGTCCATCACCACCTCCCACTCAGCTACGGCCCAGGCTTGTGTGATTGACACGGACCGCTCTAACTTCCCGTACGGTCCCCAACCTTTCCTCTCTGGTCCCGCCCACATCCTCGGTACCTCCTTCATTTCCCACAGTCTGTCGCTGTCTTTTCCAGCCATGGCCTCCTTCCATTCGTTAACAGTTCACCATCATCTGCAGGAAGCTGATAAGATTCATCGATAAAGACTCAATAAAAACTTCCCACTTATTGAAATTTCTCAAAAATCTTTAAAGTTGTATAGTTGCAGTAATGGGACAGGCACTTTAGCCATAAGGGGAAGAAATCTACTGGTTTGGTCTCTCTTTGAAGTGCATCATCAAATATCTCTGCTTTTTTATCAACATGATAACCTCTTCTCTTTCTGGATACAGATATTTTGTATGTGTTGTAATCAAGCAAGCAATCTTTCATTGTACAAACGCATTTTAATCTTGCACCAAGACTTAAAAGGAGCTGAATTGTGTGGAGAAGAGTAAAAGGATCTCAAACCAGACATCTTTGTTGTAGTACAATTTAAGAGCTCAGTGCAAGAAAACCACTTATTTCATTGTAGTGTTAAAGGATAAGGCTGATGATATTCTATTTTTTGTTACTGTCAAATCTCATGAAAAGACCGAAACCACCAATACTTGCGCCCTCTAGTGCCTTCTACAGCTTTTTAGTGGCTAATTCGTTCTTTAAAAATGGGTCACAAATATATACTTTCCTTTTTCAAAAAAGGCTAAAGTATTTCCTAAAATGGCTGGGCACTGTATTGTTTAGCAAACATCACATTTACAGGAGTAAATATTGCAATTTTGGGGGACTATCTTCAGCTGCGGATTAATACACATTTGCTACGATAGTCAGTATTTTCGGCAGCAGGATGGTTTATGTTGGATTGACTCAAAGTAAACTACAGTGCCCATGCTGATTGTGAAGGTCACTCACACAGTGCCACAGTGTGGCTCATTAATATGCTTTTAATCATTTTTGGACAAAAATGGAGGTCTGTGGCACAGAGGAATACGCTATTTCAGGCTTTGGCTACACAGATTAATACTTTTTAGCATCAGCGTTGTCAGCATCGGGCTTCCGGGGCTTTAGCCGGGAATGTTTTTTGACTAGTCTCGAATCTTTCTGGCAGAGGAAAAAATCTACAATCATCACTAATTCCCGACCACCCCCAACTCTTGCTGCTGCCTGTGTTGGATGTAGAGAGACTGAGGGAGTGGGCAGGACTGGGTAACGTCCTCTGTATACAAGCTCAGTCAGTCCATCTGCAGCCCTCTTTTGGCATGGATGCACGGCGTGCAATGCTGCTTCTGCTCAGCTGTCAGGCTCACAGCAGCAGTGACAACACTACACCAAAAAGGTAAGGTAAACAAAAATCCCACTAGCGACCGTACTGGCCCTATATTTGAGAACCACTGGTTTGTTGACTAACGTAGCTAAGCAAACCCTAATAACATATTTGTGATATCTGCTGCTGAAAAACGTGTTGTTGGAACAATGTTTAAGGTAATACATGATTTTGTCATGTAGGCATAGATGACATGAGTGAAAGGATGTAGGATACTTGGGGAGTTGGTTACACAATTTGGAGAAAAGCGACATGTTCAAAACACCTGATATTCCCTGAATGGTAGTACAAATAAACAACTGTTTCAATTCAATCTGCTGTCATCAGGCTGCTGGTTTATTTTATTTGTACAACACAAAGTGCCAAACATTACAGCAGTCAAATAAAAATGTAAAAACAGAATAAAAAAGTAAAGTAGCAATTAAACTCAGGTGCCATAGGTTTGAGAATTCTCAGTTGCCATTTTATGATGTCCATTTTATTCAGAGCAATTTTCTTAACATTACTATTAAATATTAAATTTCAAATAAAATGTAGTGTTTGTAGTAATCATACAATGAGGTAAAATTTAGGCAGTAGTGTTCCAGGCAGAACAGCAGGGACCACTCCCCCCCCCCAAAAAAAAAAACACACACCATGACCTAAGCCCCAGATGGTCTGGGCTTAGCCCTAGACCTTGTCAACACCTGGAAACGCCCCTGCTTTTTAGCAGGATCAATTCATTGTTAGTATCGGTCTTTTCATTCGATCTGTTTACCGTAAAAACAGAATATCATCAAACTTTTATGGTAATGTTTTCTTATCCATGTCTGTTTTTAAAGTTTTAAAAAAAAATCTTTCACAACCAAGGAAGAAAACCTCCACCATACCTCTGTATCTCTAAGCTTACTGTCTTAACTGTTTTAGTGCTACTCAGCTGCAACACACACTTGAATCGTTTCCCCTCCTTCCCAACCCTTGGGTTGATCCCTTGGCCGGTTAGCTACACTGTGAGTGATGTGTTTACGGTGAGGGCTTTGGCCCAATGCACTACAGCACACAGATATTAATTCCACTGATGGCTTTATCTGCTTTGGGACTCCATGTGTGTACCGTGTGTGTGAGTGGATGCACATGGGTGTGTCTTGCATGTGTCTCGGTTTGTGAGTGTGTGTGTGTGCATGTGTATTCGCGAGCACTTTACTGCAGTCCATGTTGCCATCTGTCTTTCACCATGTAGCCTACAATACACACTACTTGTCTCCATCAAATATCTATTTCATGCCGATTGTCCACCTGTGCTCTGCTTATATAATGTGCATTTGTATGCGGCCTGAGATCATTCTGGTAATGGCCAGCCATTCCACGTAGATCAGCAGTGACAAGCGTAATCTATCTGTATGGCAGCAGCTCCCACAGTGCACTGCACCCCATTTACAGTCCATAGGCTCCTCAGTAGCAGAGGCTACAACACCAAGACAGCAGAGCAAGATGTTTTTATTTAATGTTTCTTCCATGATAGACTCCTAATGACAGCACTGTGCAGTTTTTGAAACATTTTGACCTCTGATAAAAACCAGCCAGGGCAGATGTGGAAATATATGCTGTAATATTAAATTTGAGATGGAGTGCAGAAGGTAAATAAAAGCAGAGGATTGGTTGATATCATTCCATCACCGAGGAAGTGAATGCCTGCAGTCATCACTGAAGGAGAATCCCATTTTCTAAATGTCCCGACAGATTGCTGATAGAGTTGTTTGGCCATAGAAGATGGCACCACTTACTATATAAAATGTTTGAGTGCTTTCACCCCCTCCCTCCATTTCCTCAGCAGCATTTCATACACTGTCTGCTTTTGCTGCCTTATAGGAGTATATGTCCCTTGGCTAAATGTTTCATTTAGTTTCGGATGACAGCGCCCATGCAGCACCTCCTGGTTTTGAACAGTTTGCTGTGAGTATCGTCTTACCCATAATGCAAAGAATATGTGGTGATGAAAACAGCCTTTCAATTGTTTTGTCTGGGGAAGAAGGAAAACAAGAAAACTCAAAATGATGAAGGAACACACACACACACACACACACACGCATAGACACCGCCAAGCTGCCACCGCCCGGCTACACACCACTCCCAACAAAGCTATCTGTTGACATTGGGGAACCATAGTGTTTGTTATTCATGTTTGGAGAGTCAGATCGGAGGAGACAGCTGTTCTCCTCCTAAACATTTTTGATATAGATAAGTCGGAAAGGTCACAGATTCCTCTCTGCAGAGGTTGTCATCTCTGAGCTGGGATCATTATTCAGCATCTTCACCTCCTACGGATGACTCTCTCTTAACGCCCATGGACACGTACACACCCCCACAAACACACTTTGCTCTGAAGGCAAAAAATAATCTCACAGGTTGAGTCAACCCTCAGTGGACAGAACCACAGAGCCCCAGATTTTCTGGCTATCCGACTACTTTAGCAGATGTCTATATCAAAGCACTTTTAACAGTGTTGTTTCCACTGTATAATATAGTGGAAATAGTTGTTAAGTTGCTGACTGGACAGTAATGTTCAGTTAGATTAAACGAAAGTTATAACTAATGGCTGCATTGATTGTTAGTTAATAATGTATTAAAGCTTTATAGATGAGTGAAACGACATTAATAATACATCCTCCCTCAGTATTACTTGGCCTGTTGTTTTAACAAGCGATTTAATTTATCACACAGGACGACTTCAACAATAGACAGTCGGACCAGATGCAGAACGGTAGAGCACCTGGGCCAAAATCAACTTATTAAGTACCTATTACACATTTCTTGCTGCAGAGAAAACCATGTGCACAATTTTAAGTATCTTTATTCATCTTTGTATTTGTAGGAAGAAAGAAATATAACTGCCACAGCAGGACAAGATGAACCATCTCTCTCTCTCTCTGTCTCTCTTGCTTTTTCAAGTCTATACATAGATTTATTGATGCCACAACAATTTGCATTGGGGTTTCTTGATACACATTATGACACATTATAAATGTATTGTGCATTTGTATGCAGTGTAGTGCAATGCAGTTCTCCTCCTCAAATCTCCTCCCACCCTGTGTCTGTGCCTATTGTTATTATTATTATTATTCATCACTGATATGCACTAAAGAAATAAGTTAAGTGAATTCAACAAAGAAAAACTGCAACAGATATTAGGTCTGAAGAGATTTCCCTTATCACGTGGGCAAATGCATTTATTTCTGGGCAACCACCCAAAATTGCCCAAAGTAAGATTTAAACTTTACTGTAAATTGGTGGTGATTAATTAACCTACCTTTTTTTTTTTTT
>NTHP01000021.1:2285862-2304875 GCA_003416845.1 Oplegnathus fasciatus
TTTCTTGCCATTATCTGCACCAAGGATGAAATTTTCATTACACCTTTGACTGATAACTCCTCAAACCACTACAGTAATCCTCACCAAGTCTTTACCTACAGTACTAGTGTTCTTAATGGGATAAGCTACTATTTGTGCAGTACACTGCATACACAGCACATAACCCTTTGGTTCTTAATATGACATCCTTACCTGGACCGTTAAAAAAGTAGCATGTTTTGCAGCTCATTCTGACCCTTCCTGCACAAACTGTACAGCTCTTTCATTTTAGAAACAGACATCGTAGATATTTCTTAGAATTTTTTCACATTTCTTATTGTGCATACATATCTCCATTTTATTTTTATGTTTTTTCTCATTTTCTCTTATCATGTGTATTGTTATGCGCCAAAATACCAAATCAAATTCCTTGTGTGTGAAAACTTACTTGGCAATAAACCTGAGTTAACTATCAGTTCTGTAACAAAAGAACAACAACAACAAAAAACTTTACTTAGCTAGCACCCTGAAGTTTTCTGCATGGCTAACAGCTAACATTGGCCGTTTACAATCCATCATGGCTATCGGCTGACCTCAGCAAGTGAGTCGACTGACTAGCTGTGTGAAAATTTCTCCCCAATTAACTGACTTGTTGGCTGTGCAGCCACGTCCACTGTGTGTCAGAAATGTGAATGAACGTGACGTGTGAACCACGGACTGCAAAGTCTCTCCCTCTGATCTGTTTCTGGCTCGTATACTTGAGGAGAGTTGAGTTTGTCACGGACATTTGATGGACTTAATTGAGGGGGACAAATGATTTACAGTATATGAAATTATTGGGGGTGACGTCTCCTTTTCTGCCCATAAAATTATGTTTCTTCTTTTTTAGCTAGCTAAGTTGTGTTATTTCTGGCTACAAAAGCCACGTTCTTATTTCTGTTGCCAGCTAGAGCCCTGCATCTGAAAATGTTTAACTACAACTCAGTCTGCTGGACATATGAACACACACACACATTTCGCATGAACACACTGTACACACAAATTTCCACTTACTGTACGCACATGCACACACGAACTTGCAGTGCTTGCACATTCGGTCTCACACACACAAACCAACAGCTCGATTCAAATCAGCAGACGAGGCAGATTGCTGAAGAGAAACCTGTCACTTGTGAGGAACCTCACTGTCCAGGCAGGCAGACAGACAGGCAGCGAGAGAGACAGGCAGACAGATGACAGCGTGTGTTTGTTTCCAAGTCTTCGACGAAGCGTACAGCTGTCACTGCTAAGTTGGAACAAACGATTTTAAAACCCAAAGATGAACTGTCGGTAAACAACAGTGATGGATGGAGGTTTAGAGGATGGACTGTCTGTTGGGGATGATACAGAAAATAATAGCTATCGTTTAAAAGGGAAAGACAAACAAATAAAATGCTGTTAATCATAATAGCTTCTCATTTAACAGCCACATTAAGTCCTTCAGTGGCCATATGATACTGTAATTTCGTTTCCACACATACTGTATCGATTGGAGACGGCACATGTGCACATGCAAATGGGAGTTGGAGTTCATTTGATTAGTAGCAGAGCTGCTTGTTATTTAAGAAAGAGCTATGTTGTGAGTCCAGGTTTCTATGTGGGAAAGTTTGCTTTCTTTTTTCGAGGATAGACTGGATTTTGTAGAGAAGGTGAAATCGTCTCACCTGTGATCCTGCTTAACACCAGAATTTGCATTTGAGCAAAGAGGAGCTAATCAAACCGGTTTCAATTAGGGGGCAGGAGAAGCTCATCTCTCTTCAGCCCTACTTTGTGATTTAAGCTGATAAGGTAAGTGTGGTTTCACACAGAAATCTCTGCAGCTCGAATCAACCTCATTGAATCATTAGAAGCTTTTATTTTAGCTTACATTTCAGCAAGGTCAAACAAGTGATATTGTGGAACTGCTAAAGCCCTGTTTCACACTCTTTTAGCTGGAGCTTTACCTGGCAGTAGGCCAGCACGGCTGCAGTCTTCTTATATATGGTAGGCTGCTTCACAAGCTCCCACTGGAGGTTAAAGCTGCAATCAAAAATAAACTTTCTGCCTGTTCAAACACCAGCAGGTGACACATTTGTAATTGCATCATTTGTTTATATGCGATAAATATGTTATTATTAAGTGATGCAATTAGGACATGACAGGTGCAACCCAACAAAGCCAATCAACAATTAATTCATTAATAATTAATTAGAAAGTGATGGTTAGAGGAGTGTTTTCAGTGATCACTCGACTATAATTATAATTATTCTACATGTATATTCATTAAAAATAATTACAGTTACATTTCTTCGCATAAATTTCAAATCCTCCAAGAGTTTTAAGCTTTCTGCACAATGCACAGCTTCTTAAAAAATGGTTGAAATCAACTTTGTGCGTGCGTGTGTTTGATATTAGAGAGTTAAATAGTAGACCATGAAAATCTTGACACCAAAACAGATTGAATGTTGAAGATATTGAATAACAGTTTTTTTTTTTCCTTTTCTCCTGAATGAAAATATTGAGCATTGAAACACAACTCCTTTCATTTAAAAGTCGGCTGACCTCAGCCATGATGGTTACACATGCTTCCACTTCACTAAATGCGGACGAAATCTGTTTCATGGCTTGGAACTGAGGAAGTATGATTCACACTGCTCTCATCTGTAAAGGTCATGATATTGAAAGAAATCCAAAAACAAAGACAAGCCCTTGTGCAGTCCTTTCAAAGCAAACTTCTTTTCTTGTGACTTTTTTTTTTTTTTTACATCAGTGCACTCAGCTTAACAGAGACAAGAAATTGTAACTGTTGATTTTGACGGTACAAATCTTGTGCATCAAGAGTGAATAGGTGAATTCCCTGTATCGGTTCTGGTTCTCAGCCTCCTTTCTGCTCTGAATTGTACCCAGCTGTTTAACAGTACCTGGATAAATGTGTCCCTGTGTGCCAAAGTTGGAACAAAGCGTGAACTCCATATTTTACTTTTTAGTCGAAATTTCATCACCTTGGATTTAATGCCAGTTGAAATAAAAAATAAGACCAATTTAAACAAAATGTCAGACAATTAAAAGTTTGTAATGTCTCTAATAATGAACCATTCAATTATTATTTTTATTGTACAGATGAATGTAACCTACCAACATGCATCTAGCTGTAATAACCCAAAGACATATATTTTATGTGCGTGTCTGGGGGGGTCTTGGTAAATTCAAAGTATGCCTGCTTCTTCCTACCAGACCACATCATTGTCCACTGCCAAACTGCCTGTTTGAGTTATGTGAGCTCTGCCTCCTGTTTCACTCAATTTGTAGAATATCATGCAGAGTTACGGTACATTAATTTTTGCGACTGTCAGTATGCATTTGATATTAAAATAGGCTCACAAATTATGCTGGAAGACTTCATTGGTAAAACTGTGTATTAATGTTTTCCCCCCTTTCTGAATTCAGATCCCAGTTAATTTGATTTTCCTACGCTCTGTCTCTCTCCTTCCCTACACCTACACCACACAAGAAAGCTTAATCTCCCTAAAGCCTTACCATATGCCCCTGTTTACTTTCCAAATCCATCTTTCCTCTTGATATGGTTGGCATAGATTGAGTCTAGGGCTTTATTTGCTCAGTTTAGCAATCTGCATGTGACATTTTAGAAATGCACACAGGCACTTTGTTTCAGTAAAGTGTAGTAAAGCCAATAAAATGTGGAAAAAGACAATAATACATGCCTTTTGTTGACTATTTACAGCTATGACTCTATACAGTGAGATTTGGCTTTGATAGTGCCATGCTGTATCCATGAGTTACACAGGTACCACAGACCACAGAATTGTGTGTGTGTTTATGTGTGTGTATACTGCAGTCAAAGCAGATAGAACCTGCAGCTGAAATAATTGGAGCCATTCATTAAGCCAGAACCAAAGCCAGATTGTGTCAGCTCCCTTGATCTGAATTTAATCAGGAGAAAAAACACCCTCCCTCCCCGCTCATTCCACCGTCCAGCCGAGATCCAAGGACTTGCAATGAACCCTGCGTCGAGAGCCTCGCCTTAATTAGTCCATTGTTTCTGCGCGGCCCAGCATGCAACTCTCTCGGCAGAGAGCTTCATGGGAGTTTGTTCAAACTGTCACCTGGGGCAAACTTTACTTACCGGCAACCCCAACCTCTTCCTCCACCGTACATAGACATATTTCCATTCCTCCTCCTTTCTCCCCGCTGACAGATATACATTCAGACAGACAGATGTATGGCGGTATCAAGGGTTTCAATCTGCTTTTTCAGCATCGAGGAGAGGCAAGGGGGGCGGAGGAGGGAATCAATACAGGGTTTTGATTGTTTTAGGCTGCGTTCACACACTGCAGGTCTTCTTGCTCAACTCCAAACTGCTGCTGTCTTTTATTTTCTTTTTGATTCCTTTTTGATTTTGATTCCCTGAAGTTTTGGTTCTGGTATGTGTCCTTAAATTTTGACTAAACTGAAGCGTCTACCTAGATACAAATCTCATTTTATATCACTTATCCCGGCGGTTCACAAGTGAATTGAAAAAAAAAATTGTGACTGCATGCACTTTTGTCCTGTTCCTACTAATTAGGAAACACCAGACCCTGATCACACGCAAGTGAAAAATTGGGACAGTCGCAGCTTCGCTGTGAATGTAGCTTGAGATGAAGAGTGGTACTCATATGGGCTTTCAGAAATCAGGAGGAAGGCCCAAAAGACAGAGAGCCACTCATACTCTGTCTATTGCTCTCCAGCTGTAAAGAGAGGCATCAACCTTTCAATTTTCACTGGGGGAAGAAACACGCCGAACATCTCGAATGCGCGTCACAGGCATCGTCTGACAAAGGGAGCTCAAGAGCGGAGCACTTGAGATTCAACTGTTAAGGCAGAAAGGGTGCTTTTGTCTCAATAAACCAGTAATTACACTCGAGACTGAAGGATTTCCGCTGCTGTTTGATCTCAGTAAATTGATATAATTTTCCTGCATAGAAAAAAAGTGAATAAGCTCAGATGTACTGTAGAATGAGACAGTTATTGATGACATTTGAGATTAGGCATGCTTAATTACACTCATGAATGCCTTAATGACATTGTCCGGCACCGCTCTGTTGACTGTACCATTTACGCAAACCGCAGTGCACAGATCATGGATAAAGATTTCCACTTCATACGTGTCAAATGTTGGTCAGGACTGGTTTCCTGGCTACGGTGTCCATTACATTACAGAGCTGTGTTTGATAAAGCTGCGAAACTTTGATCTCCAAAAAGCTCCCACCTGATCCATGCCAATAGGGGGAGCTGCAGCATTTCTAATTGCATTACAAAGAGAGAGAGAGAGATGGAGAAAAGGAGATTGGGTTGACCACCTCAGCAAGTTTCTGTGTCTGTATACTTAAAATGGTGCTTTTATTCTAGATTACTTGTAAGTAAAAAGGCTATATGTGATCACGGCCTGAGCTTTTTTTTTTCAAAATAAAGTCTTAGCATCATATTAGAATAAGTATATTTATCTGACTAAAGGGATAATGGTGCTGAATCTCTGTGTTTTACAAGGTATTAATTTATTTGAGAACCACTCAGATGAATTTATATTTTGTATGGAGAGCTCATATAGTGAAAAACTTATGTCCATCAAAAAGATATTTAAAAACTTTCCACATCACTCAACCTCAAGCATTTAATATCTGCGTGCTGGCAGGATATATGGGCTGAAACTGGACTGCATAAAATTGAGTTTGATTAAATTAAATGAAATGTAGCTCATTCATTTATTACATCTTGATCACATTAATGGCAATGGACAGTTAAATTCTTAATCTCCCATCTATTACATTATTTATGGGACGCATGGATCATCAAATCAATTAGTGATGATAACGATAACATTGCAAAATGATGGCTTTTGATCAATTACGGGGTGGCCTGTGCAGATTAATGTAATGAATTAATGGTCAGAGGAACTGGATGTGATGGCTGCTTCCAACCACTTGAATCCCGCAGAAAGGTAACTGAGAGGGACAAAATGGGATGCTGTAACACGTGTTTAGTGATGCAGTGGATATACTGACTGTCCTACAGTAGAAAGGTCACAAGTTTAATACTAGAAATAACAAACATGTGCCTGTAATCAGCCATGTGACCTGTGAAAGTGTCCTTGAATGAGACACTGTATCCCTCTGTTTACTCGCTGTAAGTAACTTATGTAAGATTATTATTAAGAGTGTGAGCCAGGAAGTTAACTCACTCAGTTGTTAAACATAGATGTCTAATTTTGAGGTCTTTCCTCAAAAGCTTGTTTGTTCCTCCTCAAGCATCCTTGTTTTTATTGCTCTTTCAGTATTTTCTATTGTTTTTTATTTTATTGCTTTTATTATTATTTAATTTCTGTTTTATATCTCTCTATATATGTATATAAATATTTTTTTCTTTCTTCATGTATTAGTCATGACTGTCTTATTATAAGCTTGTCAGTCATCTGTAAAGCACTTTGAATTTCACTAACCTCTTTAAAAGGTGCTATACAAATTAAGTTTGACTGTAGCCTCTTTTTAGTTTGTCACTTATGTACTATTTCAGAATTAAAATCTCTATGATGATGATGATCTACATTTAAAAANNNNAAAAAAAAATATATATATATATACTATGTTCCTGTCTTTCAAAAATAAATAAAATTATGAATTTGAATAAGAAAGTTTGGTCAAATTTAAAGAGACACTGGATTAAATTGTAGACTTAGAATCCACATTTCATGTCTAGTCCACATGTACTGAATAACCTACATCAGTCGATATTGTCAGGTAAATGTAGTGCCTGAGCCCTGGGCAAGAGGACCTTTCTCACCTCCTGGCTGTGCAGGAAAGAAGCAGGTGAGGAGTGCCACGAAGAAGAAGATAACAGAGACAACAGAGTAAACCAGAGCTGAGGGGCACAGGGACAGGGATTTGTTTGAAACCAGAACATTTTGTTATCGGAAGCCAAGTTATTTTAAACCTAAAGGGGGTATCTCGAGAGAACTTCTCAAACTACAAGGATTCTTGTAGTAAGGAGAGTCTTCTATGTTCCTGGCCAACCAGACAACCTCGTATGTTGCCTTTGAGATTTGAGTTTTAACTAAATGATCTAATTTGTTGGGACACTTTGCAATTTGTTGAACATACAAACTGAAATGAACTGTAGGATCACTTCTTCTTTTTTCTGTTTCCTTTTCTTTCCACCGGAGTTATTTTGGGAATAACTGTCTTTTGAATATTGCATTACTTGTTGCTGAAGACCCTGAGTGCTGTAACAGGGGAGATTATTTTAGCATTTTTCAACACAAATCAAGAGTCTGAGTGTCTTTCTGCTTTGTTCTGATGTTTTACATCTTAGATTAATCACACATCATGTTACGTTTGTCTTCTGTATCTCCCCCTTTTTGGAGTATTATATTAGCATGCAAATACATGAAATTACACTAATGCTTCAGCTATTCTATAATTATGTCTTGAGAGGTAATTCACTCTGACAACAGGTGTTTAA
Organism: Oplegnathus fasciatus; assembly: GCA_003416845.1. Lineage (NCBI taxonomy): Eukaryota > Metazoa > Chordata > Actinopteri > Centrarchiformes > Oplegnathidae > Oplegnathus > Oplegnathus fasciatus. Next base: position 2,293,375 of record NTHP01000021.1, read on the forward strand.
AGAAGCAAAAGCAAAAGCCTGACATTGTATAGTTTGAATATAGCATTTTATTTATTGATGATAGTGGAGCTTAAACAGAAAAACGCAAGGAAACAAAACAAAGACAAAAATCACAGAGGAAGGCATAACATACCCACTATTGTTCTGAAGCTACCCACAAACAATCTCACGCCATCAAGTCAAAGCAGGGGAAAACTCATAAGAAAACCATATTAGGACAAACTAAACTAAAAATGAAAGAAATCTCAGGGTGGCCCTATTCACAGAGCCCCCACTAGTACAGCTGAGCATGCTATATGTCCCGCAACATTAAACTTCAAGTCACAGAAGCAAATATAATGACTTTCTGAGATTGACGTGTTTTTTTTTCTTTCAGTACAAACACACACATGTTCCCATCTCATGTTGGTTGTGGTGCTTCTCCTGATGCTTCACCATTATCACAAACCGTTTTCCGCCTCAATCTCTCTCCCAGTCACACAGCTCTATTCCCCCGGTGCCACAATCTTTCACCTCGCCACTAGACCTGTATCATAAATCTTTCCCACCCCGCCCCCACATCCCCACCACCCATTTTACCTCCCCTACTGCTCACTGCCAGCAAAAGCCCTATTAACCCCTTGCTAGGCTCTATATTGTTGTTGAATAATTGAAGGTGCCTCCCACCACAGTGAAAAGGCATCTAAATAATGAATAAGATAGGGCATCTTTTAAAGGTGGAAGAGCCCTGTGAATTATTCAGCGGGCAAATCTGTAGTAAAAGACACCTGTTGCATAGAGAGAGATCTCCTAGACCAGCACGGCTGTTTATTGATGCACCAGCTCCCTGCATGGACACTACAGTGGAGACTTTCCCTTCACTTTTTCTGCTTGGAGAAAATAAAGCTCTTGATGTTTGAAAGGTGAAATGAAAATATAGCAACACCCGATTTGTATCTGCTGTGAGATACTTCAGTATCTTTGATACAAACATTTGTATTATCTCCTCTACAAATTGAAGCTTATTCCAAAAGGAAAAACAAATATTATTATTGTATAATTATATTTTAGGAACATAATCTCAGAATATAATGAACTGATTTGTTCAGGGTTCACAACTGCATAAATTTGACTTCAGAACTGATATTAAAAATTCATCACAACTGTGTGACAAGAAAAACAAGATAAACCATGAAATGATTTTCCACCATTGACTTGAAACAACTTTTTACAGTATTTTTCACTTGAGTTTTGATGCTGCTCCGATGTCCATCTTTGTCAGCTTTTGGTTTGGATTTGGACTGAAGTTCAGTTTAAGATGTGGTTTGATACAGTTGTTATTTTTACAGCTTGTACTGCTATTGTCCACACTGCCACTGTTCTAGGGGTTTTATATCAACTGTGTAACTGACCCTCTTCCACAGTTCCTCAGCTCGGCCAGGAAGTCACTACAAGTTGGCAAAGTTGACCACACAGTATATTTGCAATATATTTGCTACAGACTCCCTTTAGAACTTAGAAAGCACTGCCAGTTACACACAGTTACATGGAGTTGAAGCAATGTACTGCATTTTTCTTCATTTTTTATAAAAAAGGCAGGTTGGTTGCCATTTTGCTTTAAGCAATAAAATCACAGGGATTTGAAAGGCAGCTATAGTCACTACTTCAACTTTAAACTACAGCAGTCCAATCCACAGGCCTACAATTTTAGGCTGTGCAACGTATTTTATGAAAACATCAAACATTTAGTGAATGTTCCTTAATTTACTGTCTTTACACAGTATTGAAATTGCTGTTATTATGACACTACTGTACTTAAACCTGAAATAACAGATTTTTTGGCCACTTGGGGCAGCGGAAACAAGTTGTGAACACAACGCTAACATATCATCACCTTTCAAGTTGATATGGCTAACTATTTACACAGTCAGCAGTTACAGAGCAACATTATTATCATTCATTTGGAGTCGTGTGTCTGTCCACCTGGCGAATGTAATGTATATTCTCTCTCTTTTAGCTCTGTTTTTGGTCTCTACCAACTCCTAAAGGAAATATCTGGCTCTTTAGCTGCTAAAGGCTCTGCTGTGTTCACCAGATAGTCGCTAACTGTGTTGAACATGTAATTATTCAGTGGGTTTTTTACCAAAAACAACGCTATGAGAGCAGTGAGTGAAGCCAAACAGTCGAGTTGGAGGCCAGACAGCTGAACAATGAGCTGAAATTCATTATAAAGCTCTGTAAAGTTGAGGGAAGCTGCAGATTCGGGTGATAATTCTCAGTTCATCACAATGAGCGACCACTTTCACATTGTCACACTGTTTTCACATTGTTGTTTGATGCACTGTCATTATGAAAATATCAATTATAGCTGTCGTAAGTAATTGTGCTTGCTACTGTTACAAGTTTGCAAGAAAGCAAGAAAATCTGCAAACTTAAGTAAGTCTGTGAAACTAAAGTGCTAAAACAGGAAAATGCCTGTCAACAGTACAGCGTTCCTATCCATGAAAGTTGACAAAGGTGATAACAGTTGCAGTGGAGAGGATAGATGAGAAAATAAATGTTTGGAGCAGCTTTGTCGTTGTATCCCCCGTGGTGCAGCAGAGAGCAGATCTCTGTCTGGGGTCACAGCCACCGCTGAGAGCACACCTGGCAGCACAGATACAGTCATTTCTCCACCAGAGAATGGAGGGGAGTGTGTGTATGTGTGCAAGAGAGTCTGTGTGTGTGTGTGTGTGTGTGTGTGTGTGTGTGTGTGTGTGTGCTGGAGGGAGAGATTGTGACAGAGAAACAGAGGAAGTTATGTGTGTGTCAGTGTTGGGAGAAGGTGAGAGAAAAGGAGATTGTGTGCGTGCGTGCGTGTGCCTCTGTTTGTTGAATATTCAAATGCAAGACAAGCTGAGGCTCAGAAATAGCTTGTAATAAAAGTAAAAGTGAGGGTGACAGTAAAGGAGAAACAGTGGAAACGGTGACATGTCACTTTGCTTTAACTATAACACTGCTGATGTGTGCATTTTGAGAAAATCTTGCTCTTTTAATTGGATATTTGCCAGAGTGGAAGATCACTTTCTACATTTTGTTGACACTGTACTAGAATAACCCTTTCATGAGTGTTGATTTTGTGAAATGCGCTTCTTGGCTTTCTTTCCAAGAGCTAGATGAGAAGATTGATACCTCTCTCAAGTCTGTGCGCAATGTGTGAAGCTGGAGCCAGCAGTGATTAGGTTATCTTAGCATTAAGACTGTAAGCACGGGGAAACAGCTAGCCTGGCTCTTTTCAAAGTTAAAACATCCACTTGGATTAAAAAAACAAGATACAACGTGAGCATTAGAGAGGCTGCTAGGTGGATTTCTTAACTTTTGAGAGAGTCAACCTAGCTGTTACCAGCTAAGCTAATTGCCTCTCACCTTAGCTCCGTACTTAGTGTACAAGAGAGGTCTTGATCTTCTCATCTAATTCACAACAAGAAAGCAAATATACGTATTTCCCAAAATCTTGAACTATGCCTTTAATATGGTATTTTTCCTTTCACAGTCACAATCTACAGCAGTTTTCTATGTTTTTCTTTCTTTTCCCCCCACCCTCTTCTGGTGGATCTAAATCAGGAAGCACTTAACCACAGTTGTCCGACTCACAGTTGACATCAACGTGGAGCAAGTGCGAGAGGACCCAGTTCAGCACCTTGTGGCACTCCACTGCCACCAGCTCCAGTGCCAGGTCGGGCGTCACAGATGTCAAAGGACATTTTAATGGAAAAAGATAAATAATTTATAAAGACACATTCCAGGGGCTCTGAGAGGTCCCTGTGTTCTGCTCTGCAAATGTGAATGCCCGTTGTGACAGAACAAAACAGTGGCAGAGTTAAATAGAGAGTAGATAGAAACAGACACCTTGACATTTAATCCCATTTAGCAAGCTCCTAATTGAGTGACTAATGTTTCTCATTTAACACAGAAGCAGAAAAATCTATCACACTTTGTACTGTCCATACCTACATAATGTCTCATGCAAATGTCACAGGCTTTCATTAACATTTTTCAAAACTGAAAATATTGCAGAGGGTGATTTTATCCCTGATTCTATCTGCTATGCTAACAGGTATTTTACTCACACATTACAGAGAATGGAGAAACTTGTCAAGGTTTTTCTAAGCAGTGCCAAGTGTGAACCTGTCAGTTAAGCTGAGGTTGGTGGGGCATGCTGATTATCTGTGTGACCTGCATTGTTACAGCCATAGCCTTGTACTGTTTTGCAGCCCGTTCTGAGTCTTCACACTTGTTCTCATTCATAATGAATACAGACGGAGCTGCAATATTAATAAGCCTCAGAGCCTTGGGCGCTGGGTTTATTTAAGGATTCAGATTATGAGGACAATGGAGGTGACAGGATCTGTGTGTGTGTGTGTGTGTGTGTGCATATATGGATGTAGTCGTGTTTTCATTCACATTTATTTTTTATGATGTAAGCAAAGTGTCACAGATTTGACCCCCTATGCCCGCTAAGGCTCTGCTGATTGGCCTTAGGCAAGATACCAAACACCTACCTGTTCATTCACTCACAGCCACTTGTCCCCAATTCACAAACCTTAAGAAACATTCAAGACCTGGATGGAGAAACATTTTGGACCTTAAGATAGAATACAATGTTTGATGAGAAATTCCTTGATCAAAGAAAACTGACACGACAAGGGAAAACTTCATGTGACACTAAGAACACTGCTTTTCTTGTTTCCATGGTAACATTTTAAGTGCTTTCCATCAATATTTCCAGACCGAACAAAGGCCATTTCACAACATGTAGGGGCACAATTTACACATTTTCCCGCCATATGCTACTCTCTGCTGCTGTCTGAGCAGCTTTTGTAATTGAGTGATGGCAAAGTTGGAGCGGCACACAAGACCATTGGTTGTTGTCAAGAATGTCAGTCAACTTATCACTTGAAAGGACTGATCAGAAACATTTTCTGGCTTCCCAGCTTGTAATTTCCAGCCACATGTGCTGCATTGCTGATAAATCGTATTAGATAAGGGGCTCTGAGAGCACCAAGACAGTTTAGAGTGTGAAAAAGTGCATTAAGTTGGAGTTGGTGCAACTGATGTGTGGAAGTGAGGCAGCCCTATGGCCCAATCTTACTTGAATTAAAGTGTGACTTATCTTCAGAGAGCTCTTGAGAAAATCTAATGCAGGCAAGAGGCAACAAATAAGAGCTTTAACAAATAATGGTCTATAAAAAAACATAATTAGTAGACAGAGGCTTCTTAATAAATATATAAGCAAATCAAATGACAGTTAACATTATGTGATTTTACAGTGTAGTCATTTTGAGCTATACTGTATCTATCATCTGCATTTCTGTCTGAGTGCGATTAAATTGGACTATTCTCTCCTGTGACATGGTTACAGTAATTGGTGGATCTACTGGAGAGGGTGTTCTCGAGAAATTACCAGTGGTTTGCTGCTTAGCTACATAGGTCAAAGGCTCTTTAAGATTCATTACCGGCATGGCACTTAAATCCTTTTATTGCAAGCACTTCTACATCTACTCTTGTCTGCCACATATACCTGTATATCATTCATTAGCTCACTTCCAAAGCATGACAAAGAATTAATATCAGCTTTTGTTGCATATTAATACATGCATTGATGTCTGTGCTTCTTGATCAGCCAACACTTTCTCCAAGACTTAACCTTATTCTGTATATTTCTGTGTACAATCACAACATAGGACATGCTGCCTTTGATGGTAACCTCTACAATGGAATTCAATAATTCAGTCTGTTTGAATCCAAGAAGGAAGGCAGAGACTGCACTTCAAAAAATTCCATAGCAAGTTTTTTTTTTGACTCACTTTGATGGAGCAGAACTTCAGATGTTGCACAGATCTACATTCAGACTCATATTGGCACAATGCATTTGGCCAAATGTGATCATTTAGCTATGAGTGGTCAGTATTACTAATCCCAAGGTCCTGTCCTCACAAGGCGTCCCAGGCTCCCTTAAAAACATGATCAAGCTCTGTTATCAGGATTCAACATTTGCTATGTAACATGCATAAAACTGCACATCAGCATTTTTTCTGCACTTTTCAAGTGAATTGCAGCTGGCAAATCTCAAGATGGTTTGTCAAATCTGCAAGAACTGCAATTCTTTTCCATTCTGAGCTATTTTTTCTTCTTTCCCCTTTCCTCAAATCTTGATTTAATATAAACTAGCCAAGGTAAGCAGCCATGCCAGGGAGCAGTATTGGTTCCAGAGATTAGCCTGAAAACAGCGCTGACATCATGGCCTTTTCATTCAGAGGGCTCCTTTTGTTGGACAAAGGCTTACAAGGGACTTTACCGAAACGTTACAAACACTTAACCATGGGTATTACAGAAATGCACCCCATGTGTTACTGGTTTACAAAGGAAAAGAAATGCACGGCTGGAATTTGTTCCTCTATTACATGCTACATTTTATTTTTATGACCCATTGGATGTGGCAGATGGGCAAAAATATGCAAACTCTTAAAAAGAAAAGAGAGAAACGCTGTGATTGCTAGCATGAAAGAAAATTCTGTTGTTTTACAACCTGGGCCTTGTTGCTGTAGTTTTGACCAGGTTAATACCAGTTATTAAGCTGCCGACGCTGTACTCCCCACCACCGTTGCACCACTCCATTGGAGGAAGCTTTATAACAGAGCCCAGTGAGTCCGAGGAAAGACATATCCCATATAGGGTTGAAGCAGTTCAGCCTTGAGAAACAGTTAGCTTGAGGTCAAAAATGAAGTGAGCATTACGTTATCACTGCTGTAATTTGTTACGGCTGTTTCTCACTTTGCAGAGCAACTTCCACCTGCAGGTTAACAAATGCAAGTTTAAGTTTTAAGTTTATACCAGAATATTGAACATGACCAGTAAGTCTGACATTGTAAAATATTGAAATTTGCCTTTAAAAGCTTGATAACACATGATGGCATCAAATAGGTCAAAGCCTGCCCAACTGAAATTTGCTGTAAACACGTGTTTTGTCCTCTAAAGCTTCACTCCTATTATTAAGAAAACAATAGACTTGTGACGCTAATGCCTAAGGGTAACATGCACTGTTTTGGTGACTTGAAGGTCACACCAATCATCAAAAAGTGGAGATGAATAACCTCAAGATCACTAATGATCTTGACTCCAGAGATTGTTCATTTAAGCATCTGAGACATCAAGAAAGGTCTATTGCGTTTAATAGAGTGGCTTGGATAATCTTGAAAAGAACAATTTCCCACTGTTAAAAGGAAACCCATTTAATGTTTACAAATTCATCTGGAGATCTAAAGCAAACTATCCTCTGATTCCCCTGAGCTCCTTCAAAGTGGATCCTTGATCCACCGTCTCTTTCCCAGCAGATCGATGGCGGTTGAAGAGTTCATTATCCAAGACAAATCCATATGCTTCTCTGCCACATCTTCAGCCGTTCTTCTCATCCCCTCTTCGCTCTGCCTTTTAATTGGCCTCCAGTCATCAGTCATCTCAGCCGCACTTGTTCTTTCACCCACTCTGTCGTTCCAGTCTAATGACACAAAGGCTAATTTTACACCCACCAGTCGTTCCGTTTAATTACTGACTGTCCAGACTCCTCTGGCTCAATCAATAACAACCGTACCGAGATGGAGAGAAGCTTTGGGAAAAAATGTCCATGGGGCACTTGATTTGGAAGAGGAAAGAAGGTCCGTCATGTCACTGGACAAGGAAAGTTAGCAGAAGCATCTAGCAGGTAGCTAATTGGTCATCAGGGGTGGTTTGTGAAATGTCACTGATGTACTGTATCATCCGCATCACACGTTATCAAAGCTCCAAGGTTTCACTTTGTGATGGTGATAAACTTTCACAGAATTACTTTAAATTATTTAAATTCTGCCAGTGGAGTGAGATAATTTTGCTTATCTGAAATGCAAATCTGCTTATATCTTTTCATAAATGAAGAGCCATATCTTGATACTAATGAATGACTGACTTGTTTTTTATGATTTCACCTTTTATGACACCTCAAAGTGTGTTGGAAATAAAACAATCAAACCCCATATTTTCTACACTTCAGCTGAAAGAAGATTTTAAAGTTGCTTTCACACATGAGGCTCAGTTCAGTTCGTTTGGACCGAGAAAAATATTGATACATTGTTGCCTTTTTAGTTCTTGCGGGTTTCATGTTCAAACTACAGAAATGATTAGAAATGAACCAAGAGGAGGAAACATGACATCATATTGACTGACAAGTAACTCATTCATCGGACTGTTTTGGTGACTGTCATCCTGCATTATCATCTTGGATCCGTGGGGGGGGGATCTAATTCTGCTGACATTAAGTCATGCAGCCCTTCACTGCTCCGTATGTGTGTATTTATAGTCTCTTGGTGGTCACAAGGAACTCACTAAGAAATAATTGATTATGAGAATTAATAGTCTGGAGAGTCTGGGACTGGACCTCATATCTGATTAATAACAATAGATAAGTAACAGGATGGAATAGAACGGTCTTGCGCTAATATTTCCTGCTAAAATTGCATCACAAAATACTGTAGTTAGTCGGCTTTGGTTTCACCCCGCAAATAAACCACACGAGAGCTCGCTCAGACCCGCTGGTGGGCAGGATGATTATTCAAAATAAGACCAGAGAGTGGGAGTGAGAGGTGGCAGGCATGATTAAAAACTGTACAGTAAAAGGTGGATGGATGGAAGTCTGGCGCTAACTGCGGTACAGTGAGCTGCATCCACCAGTCTGGGAAGTCTCAGTTTATTATACACTGAGTGAAAGTTTGATTGATTTGACTGGTATTTTAATGCAAAGCCCCTTCTCCTCCAGTTAATGTCAGCTGTAAACAGAATAGATGAATGACATTTGACACTGGATTCATGAATCAGCGCTTAAGCAGCCATCGTGATTCATTAGATTCAAAACAGGGTTACCAAGCAAGCAAGGACACAGTGTTATGTGTGTAATATGATGAGAAAATGAAATAAGGTAGGGTTAGGGTTGAGAATGTTACATTTTTCGCTGTTTCTGTGAACCCTATGGGCCTAATGGAAGACGACCTGCAGCCTCGTGAATGTGCATCCTTCTGTGTGTGCAAGTTCACACACACGCACATCAAGCCTGAGTGTCTACGAGCGTGAACCGATCGGAGACAACCAATCAGCGGAGTCAGTTGAAGATGCTCGGTTATTGGGGACCAATGGGAGATGGTGTGCCGGGCGGGGCTGGGAAGTGATGGTGGAACTGAGTGGCTGTGGCAGCGCTAATGGTAAGTGAGAGGTAATTAGAGAGAAAAGACTCGTGTGCGGCTCTCCATCCGGCGAACAGAGCGGGGAGCCGGCCTCCCCACTGCCTCATTTATCATCATCTGCTTAGCAGGCGGCTCAGAGTCAGGACAAACAGAACAAACCCCCTCCATCTTTCTCCTTCTCACAGCCCCTTTCTTGTTCCTCCTTATCTTCTGTCATTTTCATCCTTTGCTACTCATCGCATGTGTGATACTTCCATCTCTCTCTTGTTGTCTGCATCTAATCTACTTTTGTCCAGTCCGTATTCTCTTTCATCTCTTCTCCTTCCTGTGCTCTGTTGCTCTCTCTTTGTCTTTGCCACCTGTCACAGATGCACTTCCTTCATCTTTTCCTCGCTGTCTATAAGCTGTCTTTTACTTTTGTTTTCCATTTTGTTGTTCTTGCTCTATTTACTACTTTTCCTTTTACTTTCACATCAACTTACTGTGTTCCAGCCTGTTCTTCTCTTTTTGTCCTGTTCTATCTATTTATTCAATATGCTTCGCCTTCATTGGTTTGGTGCTTTCCACTCCCCATTTCTGCATTGCAATTTTCCTCTTCTGTTTTCCATCTTCCCCGCTACCACTTTCCTGTGACCCTGGATGTTTTTCATTTTTCCTCTTTCTACTCCAATTTGTCTCTTCATTCTCTTCACTGATGTTACTTTTCATCGGCTAGATTCTGATCTCTAGATCTCTTGTCTTCCCGATTCTGTCATTTGTGGCGCCCATTCTTTACTTTTGTGCAATACTGCATTTCATTTACTTTAGTAGTTGTGAGCTCAATCACTGCCATCTTGGTCATCACCATCAGCAGGACCACCTTGACCATTATTATTATCTCTTAAAACGGGAAAAACTGAGGAATGAGATGCAGAATATAAACAGACTAGACAAATGAGAAACATTGGACTAAACAAGTTGACGTCTGTAACCAAGTAGATAAATGGATTGTTTTAGGCTGTTGGCAGTTTTACTGCTGTGAAGCGCATGAATATGCAACTGCTATTATTTCACAGCAAAAACTGAATGTACATTTTATGGCCTGAAGATGAGCTCATTTCATCCCTTACAGATGTATGATGGATGGGAAATTTAATGTTAATCTTTCTCAGGATGAGTCAGCAAAAAGTAGCCAGTCCTCACAGACCAGCTCAAATTCATCAGCGTTCGCACCTCTGTCCTGGGTGCAGTTGTCATTAATTAATGACTCCTTTTGTACGACTGCAACAACATGTCAAGACCCTGGCTGGGATACAGACAACAACACAGCCAATATCGATAATTGGCTGCAACAGGTGACAGAGAAAAATGGAGCGAGACAGGAAGGAAAAAAAATACAGAGGTACAGGACATGGACATAACTCCAGGGTGTGACGTGCAAACAGAACTAATTTGTAGCAGAAAGTAATTTGTATCACTGGTGACTGGCGGCAGTTGTTGGAGAAACAGGGAACAGATACATTCAGGTACCCCAATTTATCACTTCACCACTCGCTTCCTGCCTGTGTCATTGGGATATCTCACAGTGCCCTTGTTTCTATTCTGAGAGTGCAAAGTGAGGCCAAAATTTTGTTTATTAAGTGAACCAAAACTATTTGAAAAAAAAACAAAACAGGACAAAACAACTGCCATAGTCATATTTTGCCCATCATTTTTCAACCACCTGTGATTCTTTAAAAACAGCAGTTTCTTTTCTCTGCGATGAATTTGCTGTTCAGTTTCATCTAGCATTGTGACAAAATTAGTGTCTGTTAGTAGCTTTGTGCAAAGAATATTCTGGGCTTTTAAATTTTGAGTGAAAAGCTTTTTCTGGGTTCATCAAATTGATTTAACGCTGCATGCTTTGATTCTCGTGCACTTTTGTCTAAGTGTCTGAAAGTCTCTTGTGTGGTTCCTGCTCTGCTGATCTTTGATTCCACCCATATGCAAGGATGCTTTCCGTTCAACACACTCGCTCCAGTCTGAATGTTGGCTAAAGACCCCTCCAGACGTTCTCCCTGGTTTCCACAACTGAGAGCTGCACTCAGCGTTGATTAAAGCTACAGCTAAGTGAAAGCCTATGACAGGCCACCACTATGGCTGTCACCTCCCACATGCAGGAGCAGGATGAGGAGATAAAAATACTCAGACACTTAACCCTCACTGTTGACATTTCACATTGTGACAATGTGGGCCTATCAGATTAAGATACTGTAATAGTGGCTGTGCCTGTGCTGACTGTACACACACATTCAC
>NTHP01000021.1:2304885-2394414 GCA_003416845.1 Oplegnathus fasciatus
AAAGCTGTCTTTAGTTTGACAAAAGTTAAAGTATCCTCATAGCTTAAATGTGTTGCAGACTGAGTGTAATTACAACATTTATAGAAATAAATAGATTCACAAAGACACTGAAATCCAACATATTATTTCACACACTTGTTACACTTAGTACTTTAAGAGCTGGAAAGTATCTAAGTTCTTTCACTGAAGTACTGTACTTGAGTACAGTATTGAGGTACCTGTGCTCTTCTTGAGTATTTCCATTTTATGCTACTTTATACTTCTACTCCACTACATTTCAATGGGAAATATTTTATTTCACAACATTTATTTAACAGCTATAGTTACTAGTTACTTTTCAGATTAAGATTTTACATTAAGTATATATGATAATAAAACACAATACATTTTCAAAGATTAATCTAGTGGTTCCCAACCTTTTTGGTTGGGCTCCCTCGTCACATTTCAGATGTGTATGAGTTGTTACCATACACGAAGTGTGTATCAGATGGTTTCACTTAAATAACAGTTTGAGGCACAAAGAGGTAAAATAATCCAGTATTTAATATAAAAGCAAAGGTTAGATTTATCTTGTGACCCTTTGGAGGGGCATGACCCCTAGGCTGGGAATCACTGGACTACGCAACTATATATAAAGTAGTTAAAACCAGCCCCACCTTGACCAGCTATCCATCTATGTCATATATAATAATACCGTGTGTCACTCTCAGAGGACATTTTTCTGCAGAACGACTACTACTGTATTACTTTTGATACTTTGAGTACATTTTGCTGCTTATACTTCTGTACTTTTACTTAAGTAGGATGTTGAATGCAGGCCTGAGTACAGAATTACGCAAAACATAACTAAAGAAATCACAGGCAATACAGATGAGCACTAAGAGCAGCAGTACTGTTTACTGAATCAGTTTATGAGCTGGTGGAAGCAACCCTGACTGATATCAAGTCACCGCCTATTTGCCATTCTGAATGCAGAGTTGACAAGGCTTTGACAAGGACCACAAAGAGTAAATTCATCAAATTGCTGCATGTCAAATTCTATTTGTCTGAGAGGACCTCTCTTGCGCACACTTATCAGCTGCCCTATCATAGCCTAATAGCTACTGTAAATTTGCTCATATCAGATGGCAGGCATTCATTTGGAAAATGACTGTCTTAATCTATATTTCATCAACTGGACTGAAGATATTAATAGTAGATATTCTTATTAGGCCTTAAACCTCATCAAGACTCCTGATGTGAAACTCATGGTAAGAGACTTAAATGATCCACGGAAAGTATTCTCCGTGATTTATTTCGCCACGTTCCCTTTAGTCTGTACTTTGGCCTGCGAAGAACGGTAACTATGTTCATCTGGTGTGTACTGTTTTCATGCCTCCTCTGTCAGCATGCACTGGGACACATAAATAAAGCTATTAGGTTGTGGAAAGCTTATGAAACACACAACCGCCTCATGAGCGGAGTAAGCACAGATGGCTCTCAGATCAAGGCCTTAAGGTACCGTAGTCCTGGATCCAAGAACGCCAGCTTGTTCCAATCTGGCTGAAACAGATAAAGTCTTCAATGATGAGAGTGACTTCATAGCTGCATTACAATGCTGCAGGAGTTTTACTTAATCTATGTGGTGTGCTTCAGCTAAAGAATGATCCCGCACTTAATTGTCAGTTAGAAAAGTTTAATGTCCCAGCAGATTTTTTCAGAGAGCATGTGCAGAAAGGCTATGAAGACCCATACAACGTGGACTGAATTAAAGCCGCATAGAGCTGTGGTACAGTCAGTCAGGAGGCTTAAAGATAAATTGCTGCTGAACACAGATAACAAATTTAACATCTTCAAATCAGAAGAAACTTGCAAAGCTGAATCAGACGATAGGCAGCTATGCAGCGAAATTTAGGGCACAGTAACTCTCCTGTCTGTTAGAGTCCAGTCTATCAGTGTACCCCCCACCCCACTTCTTCCCTGTTCTTCTTCCCTTCCCTCTGCCTCCGCCTGGGCTTATCTACAGTCACACCTCTCTCCCATCTTGAGCACTTATCTCCTTCGCCAGTGTGCGTCATGCATCCCCAGCCCTGTCGAAGATAGGACATTACACGGCAAGATTCTCCCGTTTACTTAAGATCTCACACACGGACGATTCCCGCAGGCGGCCATCTTAGCGCAGAGGTGTTTGGTCCCCATCATGGACAAGCTGTTCGATCCTATCCCAGCAGTGCGTTTACCCACGTTTCTTTGTGCAGCTGTGTGCCACCTATCACCTCTCTGTTGGGACTTATGCTGATACGGCAGCATGGTGTCTTAGTAGCATTCCAAGCAGAGCAGCAGGTGTATCGACAATAACAACAAAGACAGAGATTTTAGTATCGATAACGTTGACAAAAAAAATAAAAGAGATTGCTCCAATACTTCTTTAAACTTCTATGAAAACTTTTCTAAAAAAAGACCCCAAAAGGCTTTGCTTACAAGATGGGGCATTTTGAATTAAAAATATTAAAAAAACCCAGCTAACTTCTCTTTCCCTTTACGTGATGTTATTTGATAGAAAACAGCTGCATCTTTTGCCCATTTTCAGCCAAGGATATTAATTGAGTACTTTCATCAATGCAACATACTCTCGTTAGGAATATGCCCACCAGACACGTCTTTTTTTTTGCCTCAACTCACTTAACTTTTTCTAAGAAACATCTTATCACTTGCCCTAAGAAATAAAGAAACAGTTTCAAGCAGACCTCACAGCGAGATCTAATGTTAAAGCCAAATAATATGAAAACAATGCAGTTAAATGTGATCTTAGAGACAATGGAAAGTAACGCTTTGCAATAGTAGCTATGCTCCATCTGATAGTGGCCCTGCAAGGATGGAAAGGAATATATCAGGGTGGTACATGGTGCGAACGCTTCCTCCTCCCACACCCATTCGGGAAGATAAGGAAGTGATGACACTCACAGGGTAACAAAGGATAGAGAAAAGGAAATTGGAAAAGGGAGGGGGAGCATGCCGTAGAAGATCAAAATATATGGTCTTCCTTGAGATATTGCTCTATGGCTTTCTTGGAATGTGATAGGTAAGCTTGTAATCAAGTGGCATCAGATTTGATAACCATTTTGTCTCAGGTTTTAATAGCTACACCGTTTTTATCGCTGTAAGTACTGTAGCTTTCCCTCAGTTTTCTTTGCTTGTTTTTTCCTGTAACACATGCATGCAGATACAAATACCTCTGATCTCCCCAGAAAAACCACTATCCTCTATACTGAACATTTCCACTGGACCAATTGAGGGGTAAATGACTTGCTCAAGGGCACCTCAATTATTTGTTGAGGGAAAAGAAAGCATGACTCATTCACTTCACTTTCCCAGCACACAATTTCCCAGTGGTTCTGCGGTTTCAATTTGAAAACCCTTCTTCTCCAACCTTTGGGTTACCATCATTTTTTGGTGCATCGCACATATGAAAGGACAGTCTTAAAAAAATAACGTAAATGGTTCTGTTCTCACAAGCCCATTACAGTTACAAATTATAATGGACTGCACTAACAGAAGAGAAAAGCTTAGGATAAGCTTTAAGAAGCTCACAGTGTTGAGTAAGGTATTACTTTAATTACATCACAGTGAAAGCAAAGAAAGTGAAAAGTTTGGCACAGTCTTTAAATGAGTTTTCCACAATGGCGCCTTTGCAAAGTTTCTCCTCTTGTTTTCTTAGTCTCTGGAGGTAATAGACCTGTCGCTGCAGTAATAATGATGAATCTCCTCTGTCTGCCCAGCAGAGGATGGGAGATGGCCCCAAAATATGGATGCAAGCGGCTGGGGTATGGTGGAACTGGGTTTCGATTGGAGTGGAGGGAACACTAAGATTATGACCACGGCGTGGAGTTATAAATCAAAGGGCAACACGCCACTGGAAACAGACTGTCACAGTTTAGCATGAGATATTATTAGGAACTCATGGGCACCACATTGAAACTAGAGAGAACTTTGTTTGAACAGGATAAACATTCAATTACAAATAGATCACAGTCTGCAGGCTCCACTTCAGACACTTCCTCTTAGAAGTCATCATGGCAGCAGTGTTTGGGTGGTACCAGTCACACCTCCTCCCTTCCCTGTCCCAACAGCACAACACTTAATTACACCTCTGCCATTTTAATAGCTTCTGGGTAATGTATTTGATAGCGCAATTATTCCTTCTTGACAACATCACAATTCATTTAGGCTTTTTATTAGAGCGGAGGAATTCTTCATCCTTGGGGAAGTGTTGGAGAAAAAAGAAAAAAAGACTTTAATAATCTGATCTCAGATCTGTATGAATTGCACAGCTGTGTCCCATCCTCAACGCACAGTCCAAAACTGGTTTTTCACATGGCTTCCACTGTAAATTCATGCCTCCCCTGCTGCAGTGAAGTGTCACTGGAGTTGGTGGTTTATGTCTGAAAAACAAACGATTGATCTTTCGGAGTCGCACTGCGTGTGTGATTTCATCAGTGAAGCAGTTAGAGAGAGAAGGCAGATGGTAAAGGTGAAAGCAAAGTGGTTTAGAACATTAAGGCAAGTGTATTTTGCCCTTCCATTACCTCACAGCTTTAGCTGGATGTATATAATTCAAGGCGTTCATCCCAAAATGTCATTTAAACAAAAAAATCCATCTATTTTCTAAAGTCACTTATTATTTTCAGTGTTGCAGGGTTATTTCTTTTTTTATTACTTTTACTTACAGTAAATAAGGTTTTGCACCATATGTACTGTAAATGTAAATGACAAAATGCCAAATCTAATATTATTGCTTTCCACCCGGTCTAACAAAACTACTGCTGGATTACAAAAAAAAGCACGGCATGGGTAAAAGTTGAGACCAGAGTTAGTTGTAGATCTTAAGGCCAAAACAAAATAGGTACATGTACATACAAATCACTGTTGAAAAATAAATCTTCTTATGTGATCTTATAATGTGACAACAATATGGTTAAGGTTTGGTCAGGTTTAGGCACAAAAACAACTTGATCAGATTTAGGGAAACATTGTGGTTTGGGTTCGTCATCATGATTACAATAATAAACATGTGGCTAAGGTTATGGAACGATAGCGGTCATGATTTAAAAAATAACAACACTGACTGTCAGTTGGAAACGGGAAATGAAATGTTCAGATGTTTTGTCGACCGCTCCACCTCCTCCCTGTGTGGACTAGCTCCATGACAACGTCACTCGACTTCCTCCTTTGCTCTCATCATAATTCCTACAGCCACTAGAGGGCTTTGTCACTTGAGCGTAAACATTTGCCATTTTAGGGCACACGCTGAAACGACTGATGCGGTTGTTCTTCTTGGGAGGAGCGTCTTGATAATTCTCTCATTTCTCTTTCCTCCCTCTTCCTGCTTTATTTCCACTCTCCCTTCTTTCTTGGGCTCATATCATCCTGTAAATCATCCTTTAAATCAGCTTGTTCACCCTTTCACCATTGCCCCTTGCATTTGTATCCCCTTTTTCCTCCTCTGTCTCTTAACTTCCCATTGTGCCGTACAGTTCCCTCTATCAGCCTTTTTCCTCCTCTAAACAACCAGTCAAGTAGGCATATGTATTCTGCACCACCCTCTGCCGCTGGCTGCACTCTGACTTTTTGCTCCGGTAAACCCTACTGTAGTGCGATGACCCGGAACAGATGCAGTTGACCTATATACAGTAAGCTGTGAGTGAGCAGCTTCCATATGCAAGAGCAATCTGGTACTTTCGAGTCCTTTGAGCTCTGCTATCTCTCCCCGCCTGCTCCTGTTGCTTTCACTACGCTTCACACTTTGGACACTGAACTGCGCTTCAACTCCCAGAATTGGCTTTCTGGCTGTCTTCTGGGCTGATGCTGAATAGCCTTGGGGCTCGACCTTTCTGGCAGGCAGTGAACTGTCAAGTCTGGTTATATTTTAGTGTGCCTGCGTCAGTTTACAACACACTCCTGAGTGTGTTGATTGTGACATCGTCTGGCAGACACCCCAGGCCCTGGTGTCATTAGAGGTCTTCAGCGCTGACCTTTACAGCCGAATCATCCCAATGAAGATATTTGGCCTTGGAAAGAATCCTAATGAATTTGGCGTGTTTAGGTCCCAGGAAATAACAAGGGAGGGCAGCTGTTTCTAAAACAAGTTCTCACAGACAATTGAGTCATTTGTGGTCAAGCGCTTGGGGCACTTGAGTGATCATTAACCTTACCTTGCACAACTTTCTTATTCTGTTGCCTGCCTCAGGTCAATGAATAGGAGAACTTGTGCCCCTTAGGCTAGCACAACGGAAACCATTGAAATAAAGGCGACTGTGTAAATGTTTGCAAAGCACTGTTCTCCACAGTCTACAGATTACATACTCCCATCTGTTCCAGTGGTGAGTGAGATTTAGCTAACAAGCAAAAAGCTGCCAGACTTCAGTAGAGGAGATATGAGACACGATTAGCAAAATACCCTTCAAGCGAATGGCTCTGAAATCCAAACAGTGGGTGAGTTTGGACTTGATGCCAGATCAAAGGTGGGTTGGCCACTGCTTCGTCAACTCCACGCTCTAGGCGGCGGCAGGTATGTTGGGAATTTTGCACTCCTGTGTAGTGAGCGTGGTGAACACTGGAGCGTGATAGGATCTCTGTTCTTGGTGGGTAATTGGGCTCCAGGGCTGCAGACAGAGGTAAAGAGAGGAGAAAAGGTGCAGGTTGTCAGAAGACGTGGAAGGCCAAAAGACCAGAGAGAAACACTGGACAAAGACATGTCATTTTGTGATAGGTTGATCTTGGGCTCTGAGAGAGAGTGTCAGGGAAAGCCTCAAAGCATGTCTTGGTTGCGTGTTGTAAAACCGTGTGTATGCCTCCATGTATGTGAGAGAGAGTGAGTGAGTCTATTAATGAGGGTGTGTTTGAATGAAAAAGGAAGACTCTGAGATTACTTAAGTTTAAAGTTTGAAGAAGAAGTTCCTGGACCAAAGATGAGCCAATCTGTCCAGCAAGCGCAGGGATGCTATAGCACTTTCAATGTATGGCATCAATATTTCAGTCAGACCTATTCTCGAGGGCAATCACAATGAAATCTGACTGATAAAATAAATATTAGAACCGCACAGACACATGCACGCACCCACACAGACGGGGTGTAATGATTAATCAGTACCCAAGGTCTAACCTTAGTAACCCCAAGCCTGTGGCTACACAGCCCCCCATTAGGCATGCAGCCACATAACCTTGCACTTCAGCCATCCTCCCTCTCAACCCACTCACCTGTCTTCCAGCAGCACCTGTTCTGCCATTCTGAGCATTCATCTCTATTCTGATCATGTGTCTTTCTCTCCCGAGTCCCTTCACAGCCTCCTGTAGTATGTGCTTGTGAGTGAATATATGTGAATATACTGTATGTGTGGTGCAGAGATCAGGGCGAGGGAAAAAAAAAAAAGACTAAGCATGTTTACAGCTTTCCTCTGGGCTCGTTTAAAAAGGAGTTTCGCCTCCAATCTAATCTCCATCTAATATTGCTACGGTGGCCGCCCGCCTACATAATCTTGCATAGCTGCAGTGCCCATATGGCCCAAAGGGAACTCATTGTTTTATTACAGATCAGGCAATCTGGGCCCTCTTTCTCTGGCTCTTGTAATAGCCTGTCCTTGGGTGTTTTTTTATGGCAGGTTACTCCATTCATTCAAACACACCACAGAGGCCCCATTGAACACAAATTGGAGGGAAGGGTGAATGTTAATTGGTCATTAATATGGTATATTAAAATGTTAAAAAAATGAATATGGGCTTCTGAAATGTTTATTTGCGCCATTTATACTTGACTACAGGAAACATGCAGGTGCAGAGAGCTCAACAGTTGACAAACCCAGGTAAGGTGTAACAATCCAAGTATTACATCTTGGGTTGGGCAAGCATCCAACTGCAATCTTCGACTGGTTATTTTATCATTGTGAGGCATTAGGTCTGTCATCCCATTGGCCAATATATGCCTTGGCGTGATTCCAAGCCTGATATGCTGGCAGTGAGCTGGTCTAAGGGCTCCCATTCACTGCTATTTAGATAGCACTCTGCCTGGCAGGTCTGGCCTCTTCACCCCTCCTGAGGCTTGACTGTCAAGGCCAGCTTACCTCTGGCCAGAGGCAGCTGAAGTGAGAGACACACAGGAGAAAAGAGGACAAGGAGGATGAGGACGAGTGGAGTGAAGGTTGTGTAAGAATGCCGCTCAGGTTTTCAATTGGTGCAAGGAGGGGCCTCTATGGGATGACAGAGTGTCTGGCCGATCTGGCGGGAAAGCCAACCCAAATGTGGGGATGGGATGGTTGCCGCGGTGCTGAGGGAGGATGCAAGTGATGGATGGCGGTTGTTAGACGCAGTAATTGTGTTCAGGTAATTGACCCCACTCCCTCCCCCTTTCTCGCTCTCCTCCCGGTGAGCCAAGCACTCCATCTCTCTTTCACTTGTGTTCCACAGATGGGAGAAAACATCAGCAAACAGATACCAGCTCCAAGTCTTGGCAGCCCGCTTGTTTAGGATTTTCAAGCTTTTGCTTTAGCGCACTGGCGGCTACTTCTCTCTTCAGCTGAAGCAATTATCTCATGCCTTTTTACATTTTACAACAACACTTAGCAGAAACTGTTATCAAGAGCGACTTAAGATGAATGCAACAGTAGAGAGAGCTCAATATCCGACATCACATAACTGTAAGTTTATTATGAGTGAAGTTCAGGAAATAATATCTGTGCCAGTAAGATGAAAAATGAGTAAATCATGTAGCAGAATGTACAAGTACCATTGATAACGCACGCAGCCTAGAAAGTAGAAACAAAGAGGAAAACAATCAAAGAAATGCTTGAAACAGATACAAGCCAAGCGTTTGTATAAAAATAAACTTCTGCCTTTAGTTATTTGGTATTTACTTCAAACTCTTCATTCCTCCTTTAGAGGAAGAAATCCTCACTTGTAACTTGTTTAAAAACAGATATTGGCAAAGTACCCTAAATCTCTGTCTATTTTGTTGTTGAGTGGAGTTTGATAGAAGAATATTTTGCAGTTATCTAAAACATTGATGTTTGATCAAGTATCCTATCCTGTCTTATAATATCCTAATAGTTAGGGCATCTTTGTAGACTCACTGTTTTTCCACAGCTGCTCCACAATCAGGCCGAAGTCCCTCATAAAAGAGGCAGAATTTTCTGTCCACTGTAGCCTCAACAAAAATGCAATTCAGGTACATGGTTTTTTCAGTAAGTGGTGTGACATGCCCCAAATTTAACAAATTAGTTACCTAGGTTATAGTTTTCTGCCCACATGCTCACCTGTAAAATATGAAATGATGGAGGAAGCTGAAGAAAAGGTAAGTAGACCAATAAGTTTATGATTACAATATAGTGCATTAAAACAGTTCCTAACATTTGACAGTAGCAGGATAGAAAGGGTGGATTTTTTTCTTTGAATGTTGACGTAATTGTAAGTAGGCTATTGTTGAAAGCTATGTGATTGAGGCTGTTTTCACATTCACAGACCCCTTTAACATGTTTAGTACAACAACACATCAGCCTATTTCTACTGGCATGTAAATGGTAAAAGCCAGTTAGGACCACAGCACACCCTCACCTAAAGTGATAAAGCCACCCCCCCCACCCCGAGTGCCAGTGGAGCAGTGACTAAAACGGAGAAGGATTGTCATGGCTTGATATGGAGGAGGCGATGATGTACTTCCCTCTTCATGCATCAGCAGATTATGGCAGCATTCATCACTGGTCCCAGACCCTGTGCTAATAATCAGCTGGGTATATCTCAATCTACAACCGCTGATTTATACTGAGGTCTGCAGTAGGGTGACAAGTTTTTAAACGGAGCTGCACAATGTAAATCATAACTTCAGCGAACGTCGAGTCGATGGGTTCATGCTGAGAGATGTGCGGGAAGAGAGGCATTCACTTCCATCCGCAAACAAACGCATGTCTGTGAAGTAATATTTGCAGTACAGGACACAGAATTGTGTGTTTTACTGCAAAGTTCAGTTCAGTACATATGTATAATATCCATATTTCCTGTCTTGATTTGAGATTTTTACATCAGAAAGAGAGACTTTGGGGACTTTTGCAAAATGATAACCTTACGTTGACCGACATACTAAGGCTTGATACTGTTCTCTGATTAAAAGCATCAGGCTTTCTAACTGCCTATTCACAACTAATCAACTTTAAAGCATCAGGTCAACCACAACTGACTCCAGGTGATGTCATTATTTTGATGCTAAACATGTCGCTCATGAGCTTTTTTTTACAGTCACTTTTACTACACCCTTCAATCTCACCTTTTAGGGCCAGGCAGTAAAGAAGGCCAATGTCACCCCGCTAACACAGGCCATAAACTACCCTTCCCCAACTTTCTAATTCACAGGTCTGCTGGACCTGGAGCGTGATGACATCACCTTGTCTCATCCAATCAGGGAGCAGGTTCTGCTCTGTCTTGTTTGACCTTGCTTGCACTGATTCACAGTCTTGATGCCGAGAAGTAAGTGGGTGTGTAATGTCCATGGCTCCTTGCAGTTTTCAACAGTAGATAGCGGACAGGTGAACTGCCACTTCCTGGAGTAAAATCCTTTGATCACTAAAAATGTCCTTCAAATCATCGGATTTAAGAAAATTCTCAAGATTAGATGATTTACTTTGAAAATAAGTGTAATTATCTCACTTGGGCAGTTTTTAAAAAGAAAAATAAGATTATAAGGCTCAATACTTGATGAAATTGTCTGATTATGGTAAGCATTTTGTCGGTCTAAGTAATGTTTTAAAGGAGGTGAACTGTGTGACTGACCTGAAGGGCAATGACGTACAGCACTTAGTTTTCTCTGTGTGCGTGAGGCCACGTCTCAAGGGTTCTCTTACGGTATGAGGCTTAAACAATTATAGCCCGTTCAGTGGCCTTTTATGCCCCTGGCTTAATCCAAAAATGGACTTGTACTTGAATTGTGAAATGAAAAATGGCCCATTTGCTGTCTTCACCAATTGAATTGACCTGAGACAAGACTGACCCGATGAGAATATCCCTGAGCTGATTGAAATGTGATTAACATTGAATCAGGGAAAAGTTGGCAATAATCAAAGATAGATAAATCTGGACTCTCCCTCCCTCTTTCTCCAAGGTCAGTGATTGTCCAAGGCCTCATCTGAGCTCCATCCCGTAATGATCTGACATGCAACTTCACATATTGCCATCTTCCCTCCTCCATTTTCCTCAGCACTTGGTCCATTTCAGCACCTCTAAATGAGGTCACATTAAAGACGCCACTACAGATTCTCCAAGACAAAGTGAAATTCAATGAAACCCAGTGGAAATAACATTCAGCAGCTTCTTATGTAACAACCCTTTATCCCACATTCCCAACCCTGCCTCGAATCCAATCTCTGCCCCTGCAACACATCTTTACACTATCCCAGGTGTATTAAATAGAAATCAGGGCTTGGTTACAGGTCCTGTAATGATCATTTGGGCCAGCTAATATCTGACAGTTTATCCAGGCAGGCCGCCACAACGGACTTCCTTCCATCTGACATTGCTGTGACTCCATTAGCCAAAGTGTTGGAAGTAAATGATGGTAGGCAGCGCTTGGCAGTGTCAGAGCCCGCTCAGATCAGCCGGCCTCTATCGATTCAATCACAGAATAAAGGATGGAGCAGGAAACAGGCACCCCAGGTGCATTTCATCCAACCAAGCCACACTCTGTCTTTTAAACATTGGCACATTGCGACTCAGGGAGCCATTCATTCCCAACGCTGCCTTGGTCAAGTATGTATGGCAGATCACAGCTGCGCAAGCATGCGGCTGCAACCTAAGTGCACAGATTAGGTCAGATATTCAATGATTATGTCCACAAAAATATATAAGACGAGTTTTCAAAAAGGTCCGTTTTCAGTGAGCTAAAATGCAGTTTGCGTGTGGACGAAAGGCCAAAACACATAGAAAAAGCTACGTTTTAAAATATACCCATGTACTTGTGGACTAGGCCTTAGATTGACTATAAAACACTTGATTCATTAGATATAAAACAGCAAATACAAAATACACTAGCATTTAAAATATGCTCGGCCGTCTGTTTTATTTTTTTATTTTTTTATTTTGTGAGCACCTAAATGCATCTCACCTCTATGCACCGCTTGAAATCAATTCTATTAGTACAGTAAAGTATCACATGGCCATTTTCTGGCCCTGGGGAATAAGAAAAGGAGAGAGAGTGAGAGAAAACACAAAGACCCTCTTTCAAATAACCATGTTTACGGTACAGAGGGGTCCCACAGTGTTTCTTTGAA
Source organism: Oplegnathus fasciatus (assembly GCA_003416845.1). Taxonomy (NCBI): domain Eukaryota; kingdom Metazoa; phylum Chordata; class Actinopteri; order Centrarchiformes; family Oplegnathidae; genus Oplegnathus; species Oplegnathus fasciatus. The sequence goes on from NTHP01000021.1 coordinate 2,317,170, forward strand.
AGAGGATCTAAATCACATGCTGTTGCCTGCCTACTTTTACCCATGAACATTTCAAATGCTATAAAGATGCACTGAGAAGCAGCAGCCATTAAACACATCCCTTTATTACAGCATATATTATGTTCTAATGATCAATTTCAAGCTAAATAAAAATGGTAATATTATTCTTAATCACAAAGTAACAGACCACCAGTCTCTGAGAATGGTGAGAAGTGAGTGTAACTAATCAAATAATATAAATGAATCATGATGAAAATACATGGGAGTTGTTTCAGTCTAAGGGGAGGATATAACTAAAATACAGGGGATTTAATGTAAGAGAAATTTGTTTTAGCATTTGTAACCACTATCTATCATTCATCCTTTATTATGTAAGCTATAAAATTTCTGTTTAAGGTGAAAACTTCTGGCTGACAAATTTAAATACTGCTACAAACTTACTTTTATTTAATAATCATGATTAATGATAGAATTGCATAACTGACATGTGTTACTCTACCTTTGTTAAAATGCCCCTTAGACTTGGAGAGGCACAGACTAAACTTCAGAGGCTAACCAGTGAGGCTTTACTCCAAAATTCTCTGAGCAGCAGACATGCAACAGTAAGTAAATATGTTGTGCTAACAGCTTAACACACACAGTCTTATACCCTCACTAACTCTAAAAAAAACACGTGGGCATGCATATACACAACTTGTCATGCAGCAGTAACGTCTTTCATGTGGCTTCCTCGTGGGAGTCATGGAACAAATTGGCAGGACATGGCTTCTAAATGTCCCTCTGTGTTTTCAGGGCGAAATACTGCAGAGTGCGGTCGCCACACACTGCAGCATCCCACGCTTTGTTTTTAACACACGGTGTCCAAACAGAAAGCTTTAACCCCATCCTCAAGTGCTCTCCTCTTAGATCACTGCTGAACGTGTTCGTAGTCATGAATAGGATGTGTGTGGAGAGGTCAGAGGTTACGGTAGCTTGTTTACATTCGGGCCAAGACTTAAATCCCCTTCGTCCTGCTGGGGCTGTAGGTGGTTTTCTAATGTTTTGGTGCACAGCAACTTTGCACTCTCCTTGCCTTCTTGTTTTCTTGAACTCTGCCTCCACTGATTCTCTCAAGCCTTCTGAACGACTTTCTCCTGTCTTTTCACTCAGCGGGGGATCCTGCTTCAAGGGAATCGTCTGTATATGAAAGTATGGGCTTTGCGTATGGCTTCGGAGTGAGGTGGCAAAATGCTTAAAATCTGTCCTCTAAAAGAAACATTTCTGAATTTCTAATTGAAACTCACCTGCAACCTTATGACCTCCAACACCACCTAACTCCTCACAGATAGACGAAGTTTGTTTTGTGCCAGGGGGCAGCAAAGGTCTCACTTATTTCCTCTTTAACAGTCAAGTATCTTGATGAAGTATCCCCCGGCAATTTTCTGAAACCCTCTCTGCTCTCTCATCATAAGTTTTAGAGGATAAGAGCTTCTGCTAAATACCTAAAATGGAAATTTCTAGAGTTGTTGTGCTTGGGGACAGGTGCTGGAAATAGCCCCCACAGACACAAACTTTATCTGAAGTGGGAACATTATCTTCAAGGGCAGCATGTATATACACTGCCAGGAGAGAGACAGTCATTTCTGTCTGTACATTCAGGCCCAAATTAATGCTTACCATGAGCCATGCATGCTGACATTTGGATGGCGCATCACGCACTCTTTCATTTCACTGTCAAATATGACAAATGTGAAAGATGACATGACTAACACAATGACAGGCAGGCAAAAATATATGTTGATAATATCTCTGATTTGTGACAATGATTCTAAAAAATACCCCTCTTGGAATAAATCCATCAGTAGAATGTATCTATGTATCAGTAGTCTGAATCTATAGGGGGCCACACTGTGGATTATCAGCATATCCAAGCTGCTAACAAGAACAATCAGTGGAGTTTATGCCTGGCTTCCTTTCTTATTAAAAATGTAGTTTTTGGTCCAGTTCACGTAAGCTCATATTTACCTGTGAATGATGATGATGATGACCACAAATACACGGTAAATATGATGGAATCACTCAATGTTTCCCAAACTGACTGGGTTTGCCTGAACATTTAAGAGCGGACCAGGATACATTAGTTGTGTCCTCCAACTTCAGGCAAAAGAATATGTGAGAGAGATGCATTTCTCAGCTGTATTTAGATGAGCACTAAATAAAGAAGGACGGGCTCATCAAGCCTGACATGTTTTCTGACGCTGAAGAAGGAAAGATCTGAATTGGGACACAGGTAAAGCCCCAAAAACAGAGGGAAGTCATTTAAAAACAGCATGTCTTTCTGAATTATAAGTTGGGTGTCTGTTTGACTTTTCTAAGCACTGAGTGACAGGTATAGTTGTTTGAGATCAACTGTTGTTTTCTTCTTCATAAATTCTTATTTGGTCAGTGCGTCCTTTTCAACATAAAGAAGGGTTTTTTTTTAAATGAAGTGATTCATGTGAACTTACAGAATATAGAGTGGATCCTGTATATCAGAAGGTTCATGCTGTAATAACTTCAGATCCACGTTACACCATGCCTGGCAAATTATCTCAATTCACTGGGGAATGCCAAAATTGATTAACACTGATGAGATCTGTGTTTGTTTGCCACCCTTGTGAATTTGAGAGACAAAAACAATTGTAAGCATTGCCTCCTGTATGAACCCATTGGCATTATACTGGAAAAATATTTAGGTTTGATTTATGTGTACAGTGAATGAATGAATGAACAATCACAATCCACTTTTTGAACAGTTAATGTTTCCATGACAATCCGCACTAGTAATGTAGGCTAGTACTCGACAGAAAGCGATGGGACTGGTTCTGTGCAAATACATTTCTTTCTAATCAACAGAATCTGAACCGTCTTCCCTCCTCAGCAGGAAGAAATCTCGAAGGTGCAGAGGACACAACAACAAACTGAAGCAAGCCAGCCAGTTAGAGCGCTGGCAGCCTCGCTAAGCATGGCTTAGCTCTGCCTGACGCAGCATTATCAGGACCGACACACTGGTTGGGCACTATACCTGCTGTTCCCAGCTGTGCCAGCGCTGGTCTCACCTCTGCCAGGCGGCTGCAGCACCTGCTGAAGCTCCTGTACCACTTCAGAGGACAGAGCCGCAAACTGAGAAATAGGTTTGATACCACTGGAAAGGAAAAGAGACAAATAGCAGGGAGAAAGCAAAAGTTTGGGGGGGTGTTTCTTACTCTTTGGCTATGTAAGGTGGTGAATACTTTTTTGTTTATGACTTCTGTGAAAGCGCTGTGCGTGTCATTGGCAAAAAGCCTGCCAGACGGATCGATGATGAGGAGTTGCTGCTGCAGCAGCCATGCTAGACGTGCCCCGATTTAATTTGCCCGCTCTGCGTGGATGAGGTTAACACTTCGATTCTGATACCGTTGCACGTGAAGCAAATCCCATACTCCTTCCTGGATCAGGATGATATTATTTAACAATTTCATTATATTAATCAACATATTGTAGATTATTGGTGAGTAAATGCTCATACCAATGAGTCCCCAGAGTGACACGGAAATGATAAATGTAAATGTCGATTAGACAGAGAAGTACACTAAAATCAAGGTTACAGCTGATCTGACAGTCAGGTGATCACATCATCTGCTTTCTGAGTAGAAATGAATTGAAAGTATAGATGCTGTTCATGTCATTTTCTCAATCAAAAGGTACAAATATTCAGAAAGGAAGAAAGTAGTGCAAACTGTAAAGGTGATACAAGGTAACTCTTCTGGGTTCATGAAAGGACTTTAAAGAAGCTATAAAACAAAAGATGACATAAAGATTAACATAAAGATGTGTTGAAACAATGGTTTTATGCATCATTTCTGAATCTAATGATCCTCATCCACCCCCCATCTTTATCAAAGTGGGCTTCTACTAGAAAGTGAGAAAGGAAACAACTAAAGTTCTTTGAAAAGTATAGTTTTTGGAGTAAAAGTACAGCTAATACGCTTCAGCTACATCTCTAAGCCATTTGTTAATTTTTTCGCTCCACATGGTTACACCATTCATTCCCTGAAGGTTAGATACACACAGAAAAACACCAGAAGAGATAGATGCTAGTGGGATACACAGTGCGCTCAGATTCCCATTTAAAGCATCTATTTTTAGATTGTATGAAACAGATCTGCCTCTAGTGACTGTAAAACGGTAGAAAAAAAAAAACTTTGAAATAGAAATAAATATATAGAAGGGGTAGGAGCAAGTAAGCACTATCCTGCAAATACCTACAGCATAGAGTAATTGGTACTGTATTGAGAGGGTTTGGGAAACCAAAGCCAAGCTTTTACACTTCAATAAAGACATTCATGAACCGACTTTTCCTGTAGGCAAAGGTCTAATAGCCTGGAGTGCTTTCCTTTCAGGTGAATGCGCTTGTTCTAACAGGTGCTTAATAATAGAGGGAGAATGCAGTGGAAATGGGGATACAAGTCTGAGCCACTGTAAGCAGGTACACGAAACACAATAGGATTAGAGAGTAGATTGATCCTGGCTTTGTGCGCTGTCGTTTGGCCAGATTACCACAGCCACCGTTTTATTGTGTGGAAATTGGACAGAAATTTGTTTTCAATTTGCCTACCGCTTGAATTGCATTTGGGCATGCCTGTTTCTGTGTGTGACACAGAGGAGAGGAGAAATATACCGTGCTGTGCACTCTACAATTTCACAGGATTAACCAGTTTCCCTGAGATAATTGTGTCGCTAGTGACACTAAATCAACTGTATTCATTTGAAAGCCTGACATGAACCATTGAGACTTGCAGAGCTGCATCAACCTGGGCATGCAAGCTGACTCCAACCAAGGGAGGTAGTGTTGAATATCAGTGTGTGCAATTCTAAATGAGTTCCATAAGATCCAGCTTTAACGCTGAACGTTTTCAGGCACAAAGTGTAGCCTGAATTGATTATGCACAGACTGAGAACAGGTCGCTGCAGCAGTACTTATTTACTGCCACTTCCCTCTGCAACTGCCAAAGCATGTATGCACAACTAAGGCTCCAATTACACTCACATGCAATTTCAAAACGTTGCGACTTTTCTTAAAAGCACATGCTGCCTTTTTGGGAAAATATTTCAATTTCTGTTAATAATAATTTTAGGGCATTTTTGCCTTCATTTGATAGTTGACAAGCCTCATCTCCCAAGAAGGTTGTTCACCCTGTGCAGGTCAGAGTAGTGGATGAACATAGCCGACTTCCATGCCGGAGACTGAAGTTTATTTCTCTCTTTTTTTTTTTTTTTACCATGACCACCATCGTTTCCCAACCTTAATCAGGATTGTGTTGCTTTATCTTAAAGCCATAATGTGAAGAATTTTAATGGAATTATATAGTTTTTCAAATTATTCTGTTTTTGTTTGTAGAAAAATGAGACAATCTCGGTGAAGTCTGTGTGTTGCTTTTAGCCCAGTCAGTCTGCTACACTGTGTTTTTGAAACTAACATAAGGGGGCGTTGATGTCAGACATTATAAAATTCACATTGTAGCTTTAACTATGCCTTAACTATACTGTAGTTGGTATACACTGATATTTTAAAAAACAAACAATTTAAAAACATTGGCATTAAAATTGTCATTGACCATGTTTAATAGAATCATCTACAGTATTATGACCTTTCTGTCTGGTTAGAGCGTTGTGCTTTATGGCCTACCAACGGATTTTGTTTAAGAGACAGTTAAGATTTCCTGCTTATGTTTCACGGGTACAGAAGCTTTGACTATCCGTAACACCAGAATTTCATTTTGGCAGATAGGGCTGATCTACAGCATATCAATTAGGGGAGATAAGACTCTTCTTTCACTTGCAGCCTCACTTCATGATTAGACTGATAAGACATCTGTTTTATTACATAAAAATCTTGCCTGTCTCAGCTTAACCTGCACTCAACCCCCTTTACATTCCGTGATTTTACTACTTTAATGTGCAGGAGTCGTGCCGTGTATTGAAAAAGCTCAGCATGCCGCACGTATCCATCCAGTTTTACCCCATTTGTTATTATTATTTGAATTGCATTGGACTGTGGTGACTGTGAATTGGAAATGGGAGGGCGAAGCGGAGACCACCTCAGTCCCAGTATTTTAGGCACAGTTCTGCCTCAGTGAGCCAGGCTGATTGGGATGCAGCAGGGTCTCTCCCTTTCTCTCCCTCCTGCTTTCTCCCTGTGTCTCTCGTTCTGCTCGGCCTGAAACAGACATTCTGATGAAAAACAGAGGGGGCCAAAATGTTTATGAAGTCAGGGCACACGCAGGGACATACACACACTCTCACAGAGTACATATGACTTGTATATCTGTGCAGTGCATACACAAATGTGCATTCAGTGGAGTTGCTAATAATCCTAGAATTTCAATACTGCTCCAATACAGTTGCGAAAGATTTAATTCAAAATCTAATTAAGCATATGTTCAATAATAGTTTTACCAAATGAAATGTGCATGTCATTCTAGCATCACTGACAGATTGTAGGCTGTAATCAACAAGAAGAAAGACAAATCGAAGGAGAGGGAGGATGAGGAGGGAGTCTTAAAAGACAAGAGCTGCAGTCTGGAACTTGACAGTGTGTTACACGAACAGCTAAAAACATGACAACAATGTCAAACTGTCCACCACATCCTAGACCAGGTCCGAACACACAATACTGCACTGCAGGTGAATGAAAATCAGAGTAGCTGGTAAACCAGTCCGTCTGGCATGCACATCTGATGTGAAATCAATTAGTCCAGGTGAAGATGATAACACAGTGAGTGAAAATGAAGATTTATAAATACAGGCCTATATTAATATGATGTGTTTCGCCCACTATTATTCTTGGAGGACAAAACACATTTGTGGAGGATATCATATAATCCATCATCAACCAAAATGTATTAGAGAAGGGATAAATGACTTAATGTGGTTTGAAGAAATATATCCCAGTCCCTTGCCAAACTTGTTTCTTGAATTAGGCTCCTAATTCCTGGATTTGATAACTCACATAAATGAAGTGAAACAGCTAAAAGATCGAAAGATTGAACCCTAATTTGGATCCAACAAGCAGAATGGTACACAAAAGTAATGGCAAACAGTAATTTGGATGACGCTATCCACATTGATGGAGTTTTAACAAATGAAGCAAGTGGGATTTTTCTGGAAAATCCGGTAATGGACATTTTTTATATTAACACTGAATTAAATGAGCCCTTATTGCGTGAAAATGTTAGTAATACTGCCAATCCCACTGAGAATCAAAACTCTGTGCAGCTTTCATTGGCTTTCAAGTAATATTTTTGTTTGTAGGTCCATATGGTTTAATACCAAAGACTAATATAATAATATTAAAATAGCAGCTGTTTCTGCAAACTTTTTCTCACTTGAGATAAGAGTTGCATATTTCTCATTTCTACTCAGCTGTTACTTTTTCTGCTTGACATTTTCTCCCTTGTTCCTCTGGTACCTTGAAACTCAGTGGCATCAAATTGTTAGGTATTAAACTTAACATTGGTATTGAAGCAAACATTACAGCCACTGTGACAGCAGGAGTCCACATCCAAGAGCAAATATTAAATCAATAACACACACACACACGAGCTGCTCCTTGTATCCATTTGTAGCGCCACAGTCACTCGTGAAGCCCTCGAACTGGCCTCATCCCTCGCAGCATCTCTCTCTCTCTATCACATCATTTTGTCACTGGCTGCCTGGCTGTTTTCTTGCCCTCAAAGCTTAATATCACTCTGCCCTGTCTTTTGATTGGACATTTCACTGAAAGGTTTACTGACACACTGGAGTCACCAACCTGTGGCCAAAGAATGAAGTGGGATTAAATGGAGTAAAGATCACCTCTGTGCACGTCAGGTCTAGACACCTTTGTCTGTAGCTTCAGTGACATTTTCGAGTGTTTAGAGTTGGCAAGCGCTGATTGCACTGTCTTGACGATATATACTGGTGGAGACCAAGTCATGTTTACTTGCATTTCTTTTTTTTCTGACACTGCTGACTTTGTTTCTATGCCTTGAAGTGTTTTGCACCTCACTTTGGTCTCTGAGATGAGCACCCCCAAACCTCTTCTTGATCTGTAAGCCCCCATGTCTACGCGTTTGTCTGGAGTCAGCCAGGCATACGGCGAAGATTAACCACACATTGTTCTGTTTGTGTTTGTGTATGTCTCTCTGTAGCCTGCACGTTGGGGAGAACAAAACACCATCTGAGCATGTCCAGGATTATCATCATCTCCATGGCGACTGCCTCCTCCACCTCCTGCTCTTCCTCTCCTCGCTACTCTCTCTCTCTCTGGGTAATCTGTGGCGTTCGCTCTGCAGCGCCCACTCATTCGTCTCCCATCCCTGCCACAAAATCTGAATTCTGAAATTGCAAAAGGAGTAATAAACAAGATTGACTGCAGCTCTTCCTATTGATCGCTGCTCCAATGTGCTCACATGATTTGTAATATCCCCCCTCCTTCTCTTCCTCCAACAACAGCACCCAATGGCCAGGCCACAAAGAGACAAGGCAAATTATGATGGGACAGGAATCAATTTCTACTAGATTAAGCTTCTTGTTCTCCCGTGGCCATAGGGGTTCAGAAGTGAAAGGAAGCATGTACTGAGACGCTTGTAAAATATATAAAACCCAGAAGAGAAACATTCCATTGTGCTTTTCATCTCAAGGTGATTGTATCAGACATCAGTATGCTGCTACCGGCTGGCAGTCAGATTCTCAGTATCATCATCATCGACAAAAATCCTCAAAATGCCAACATCAGTACTTAATTTCTTTAGTTACCTCTGGTCTTATCTTCCTGGCGTCTTAACAGGACGGAAGATTAAGTCTACATGGGAAATGTAGGACCAAATTCAAAAGAAACCAAATGGTGAAAGAGAAATTAAAGCAGATAACAGCTTGTAATTAATCAGAAGGCATTGCAAAACATTTTTTTTAATATGAGTCAAACTTTGATAACCAATATGCTCAGTGTTGAATGTTGCTATCTGTTTCTTTAATGGAAAACAGTCTCATAGTGTGGCTCTATTTATTGTTCACTGCTTAATACTTTACTGCTTCCCTCTTGCAGCTTCTACCTCTCAGGGTGATCACCATTATTTCTCGAATATCGAGGAAAACATATAGATTCTGATCAAAAACGGTGTTATCCTTAATGTAAGTGAGATTAGACTGTGGCTTTTGGACAAGTGGGTGCTTGTGTCTCCTTGTCACATTTTTCAGACGTGTGCACTGACATGAGACCAACTCTCATTTGATACAGTGTGCAGTGACAATTTGGTTTTTGCCAGGGACCGAAGAGTTCGATTTGTTATTCACTGATAACAATGTGTGTGTGCATTCAGCATAATCGCCGCTATACATGAACAGAGAAGAGAAAGAGGGATGAGGGAGAGAAAGAATCATTTCCAAGTCTGAACTCCCCAGTACACCACCAGATATTTAAGTCCAATAAGATGTGGAATTCCCTTTCTTGCCTCCTTCTCTTTCTCTTGGTTATGCTTCCACTCCTCTTATTACCATGTTTACAACTTGTTGGCACCCTGAAAGCTATGTTGGCTTTGGTAGCGGCGGCACGGAAAATAAAGGGAAGGAATTTTGAAAACATGTCAGTGAGTGTGCTGATATAAGAGGATCAGACATGCAAGAGTGGAATTGGGCCCTTAAGTGTTCCAAAAGAGAATAAAGGGCGAATTATCATTTAATCCCACCCAGGTCAGTACAAGGAGGAGGGTGAGAGGAGAGAAGAAGGATTCATTTGTGCTACAAAAGGATGTGAGATACTGGGAATGGTATGAAACAAAGGTTTGTGGCGTGGGAGGATGAGGAAGATGGTGGTGGAGGGGTCATCCCTCCATCTGTAAGCCAGTAAACAGCAGCAGAGCCACTCGGGCAGAACAGGTAGAAAAGTTCCTCTTTGCTAACATCTCCCAAAGGAGTATCAGCGCCCGTTAAATATTTTATCACATCCAGACTCAGTGAACAGTGGGGCAATGACAAGGAAAAGGGCCAACAGCAACAATGTAGGATGAGCTGAGACATTGGACTTTACTCACCTGTTGTTCACAAACCTTGACTTGCATTACGACAAGATCATGAATTTGCAGCTTTAGCTTTCAACAGAGTGAAGTCATGCCATGTTTGGGCCTCCTGTTTAGTGTCACGCATGAGAGAGCAGATACTGCATGCCTGTCCGTTGCGAAAAAGCAAAAAAGACATTCAGTTATCTTGTACTGTAGATCATCACTTACAGGTTTCTGCATACCAACAGCTGCCTGGGTTTCATTTGCAAAATGGCCGCACGTCACAACATTGCTTCCAATAAGAGTTAAACATGATTCACTGTAATGCACCTGAGATAAGCACAGAAGTAATGCATCTCACTGAGTGCAGGCCTGTTTGTTTCATTATGAGAGGGCTGAAGAGATAAAGGCACAGGGAGAGATAGCGTGTGTGTGTGTGTGTGTGTGTGTGTGTGTGTTTGTGTGGAATCCATCGCTGACTATCTCACTTGTGAACATAAAACTTTCCATAACAGAAGAGCAGGCTGTGATACCCACTGTCAAATAAAGAAATGTGTATCTGACTCTTATTTCCCTTTATAGGGAAGGCACCGTAAACAGTGAGGGGAGGCTTTGTTTGATCAGGGAGGTAAAGCTTTCCCATCCAAGGAAACATACAGACATGGTCCCTCTGGTTATGCCGAGGCTGCTCTTGCGTGACCAGAAATATGTCCGAGGAGACAAATGAGAAGAGATGCAGGTGCTCTACAACTACAAGGTAAATCTCCAGCTTCCTGTAATGACTTACAGGTCCCTTAACATGCAGCTGCAGGTCCCAATGAATGTAATATCTCCATCAGAGAAATATTCATGAAGGTGAAGAATGTACTGCTTGTGGATATACAACAACAATTCATTTCTGAAGGTGGATAACTGCTTGCCTATTTTCTTTTCTTGATGCGTTTTTTGTTTTTTTAAATATGTGAATAGTTTTCCAGATGGAGCAGAGATGCAGTGGGAAACCTCTCCAAATGTTGTGAAATTGTGTTGTGAAACTCTTAAAATACAGACTGCAGTTCATGACTGATGACATGAATAACGTTTGTTACTCCGGACAGAAGGACGGAACATGTCTTCATCAAATGGAGATCTCAGCTAAAGGTTTAATTTAAGGTTAAGGTAAAAATTCTGGTAGCAAAACTTTGGCTGACAATAAAATTTAAGTTGTTGTCATGAGTTGGGGAGGTAAATATATCCCTTCATCCCCACTAATCTTACAAACTTAGTTTCAGTACTTAACTTATGCAGGTGTTTAGTTGTGTCCTACTTATTTTGTAGTGCAGAAACATATTTCTCCTTCTGTTTGTCCATATTTGCGTACAGAATGTGTTTTTGTTTTGTGAGACTGTGAGGCCTGAACAGCTCTTTTTTTTCTGCACATTTTTTACCAGAATTTATCTATAATTCAGAACTCAAAGACAGAAAATCTTTTTCACAATAATCAATGATGAAGATAAAAATCAAGGTCTTAGTATTTGTCAATTATGAGGGGGAACAAAAGATCACCAGTGACTAGGAGCAAATTAAAGTTGAAGGAAATTGAACTGACGACTTACCACAAGACAAAGGCAAGAGTGAGAGAATCTCGAAAATTCTTCGTGTCAGCCCGCTCACCGTTTCTCCTTGGCTGATTAGGCGCCATTGGCAGAATCTTTTTTTCACTTCAATTTAAAATTTTCAAGCCCCTACTCATGGTGTATTACCATTATCACTAACTGTGAGACTCCATCGAGCTGTCTGGTACCTGTGGACATGCGTGAAAATTGCTGCAAAATGCTAGTCTAAATGTAAATGGACTCAGGTAATTGTTATCTTTTGTGAGTAGAACTTTTCTCATTGACTACTCTTTTTAGGGTATTCTGATTTTTTCATTCAGCATAATTTGAATTTAATGCCCCAGATGCATGGTGAAATAGGGTCATATAACCCGTTAAAAAATGCATTTCTGACACTTTAACCTCTGCTTTTGTAAGTGCCTTCAATTTGAATGGAGTAATAACAACACTGTTTTGTCTGTGAAGAACCTTTGCAAACTATTACAGTGTGTTTGATATCGTTGCACATCTATTTACCATGGTAATAACCTTTCTCCTGTTTTGTTCGAGTCTTGTACTGCATGTGCACCGCCCCCGATTAAAAGGAGCCCTGTTTAAATGTTTCCCAAGGATCTTCTATTTCTTTGGCAATGTGTCCCCATCTGCTCTCAATTTGTTAAACCTTGGCAGAATTCTGGATCCTCTAATATCCAGATTTTTTAAAAAGTAATGTTCCATGAAACATGTATGATAAACAAATGTAAAATTAATTGTTAACCCTGAAACATGACTGCAAATGTGATGGACAATCAGTGCAAAAATGCACAGACAAGATCTTATCGGATCCTTTTAATCAGGCAAATGCTAAACCTGTAAATGTTTTTCTAAATGTCATGGATTAAGATTGTTGCCAGATAAGTTTTGGCATCTCGTGAGCCAGGTTTGTTTTATTCCTTCCACCCCAACCATCTTGGCACTACCAAGCCCTCTTGACTGCAGAGGTTTACTTTCATTCCTCCATGTATTTCTCTCTCTGTCGCTCAAACACACAGGCAAACACACACCGCACAGCACCACCACCTTCCTGTGTGACATGCTTCATGCGCCGAGGGATCCACTGCTGATAAGCAAACCCCCCACACCACAACCAAAAACTGATTTCAGGTCTCCAAAGCAGAACTGTCCACAGAGGACTATCTCCACAAAGCTGCTACGCATGAGCTGGTGAGCTGTCTCATTGATCTGCCTTTTCTCGCAGTCCAGCCTGGGCATTCACTCTTGTTTGCTACGCCTTAGCGAGTCCACTTTGGAAAACATCACCCATGGGAGAGGTGGAGGAGACTTTAAAAAGCTATCTCACACTCTCCAAGAAATAAACTTTGGTTCCAGCCAGCCACTGCAGGCTACACGCAGTGATGTCATCTAATAAAATGGAAATTGTATGCATGCTATGCAGGGGAAACGAGTGGGGCTTTACATATGGTGCCATGCACAGTGAAGTGAGAGAGGCTAATCTGGCATCGATGCTTGCACATGCGTTAATGCGGGTTTGCATGAGTGTGAACATGTACTGCACATAAGGGAAAGCATGCATGCTTTCCCACATCACGCCAAAGACACCTAGTGTATAGATACCAGATCCGTGTTGTGAGAGCGTTAAAGGGTCAAAGTTCACAGCATCACCCTGGGACTCTTGTATTCCCCCTCACCCATCCAACATACACACGCACACACCATGTTTCTTGTTCAAATGCCATGAAAACGTATCTGGAATTATTAACGGCAATGAGGAAGATTCTTGGATAAAACATCTTCAAGACCTAAAATCAGCTCCAGTTGTTTATTTTTAACTACTTTAAGATATTTTATACCTCACTGATGGAGGATTTTCATACACAAACATGAAAACACTGTAGCATCCAGACCGTCTTGACTCCCTCACTCCCTTTCCTCCTCTGTGGCGTGGTGGAGAAACAATATACACAACCCTGCTGCCTTATTGTTAGGTAGTATTTTGGCCTTGTGCCTCCACTGCTCCTGTAGGTGGGTGGATGGGTGTTGTCTGTAGTGTTTCAATGTTCTCTACCAGAGCTTTGGGACCTTTTTGTGGGTTTAGGATCACATTGCCGTAATGGAATAGTTGCACGGTGGGAAAGGAGGTGAGTCATGCCTCTAGTGTGTGTGTGTGTGTGTGAAAATGAGTGTGGTAGGGGGTTGGATGGGTGAGCCGGGTTTGGGCGTGCATTTCACTTGTTTATGCCCATTTACATTAGTCATATGGACATATACCAAGTATCCAAGTGTGTGTGAAATTTATGTTCAAAAGCATTGGACTTTACTGGGTTGCCGTCTCCAGTTTGGCCATGTCCCACCTCCTTCTTCCAGTGTCAAAGAGATCATTCTGTCCTCCCCAGTAGAGCGACCACTTTCTTGAGCAAGATTCAGGAAGTGTTACTCAAGGAAGCAATTTCTATACGTTGTGCAGACAAAAGGCTCTTGTCTAGTCATGTCCTGGTTTTCAAGGAAATATGAAATATGAGGCTCATTGTGGACCCACAGTACTTGGTCAAGTAGTAGCCACTGTGCATTTTTGGATGCTCACACTGAAATAGATACTCAAGTTAGCCGAGCTGAGTGGCACACTGACGCAAACACGCTTGCTTATATGTGTCAGAGGCTGCCAAACCCAGACACCCAGTTGACCCAGTTGATCTGCCTTTGATGCTGCAGCTGATCAGGTTTTTTTTTTTTTACAATTAACAAACAGGGGCAAAGAGCAGCAGCCATTGTATCTGGGTGTGCAGCTGAATGTGACCACTCTTTATGTATGGTGATCCCAGATGCACAAAAACAATCCACCTAGCTCACATTTATACAGCTGGTACCAGAAGTGATTGTTGGGTCCATCTAATGCAACATGCAAGTGTTCCAAGTTGATATTCTGTTGAAGCCACAACAGAAGCAGCCCAAATCATGGGATCAAACAGTCAAGTCATTGCAAAGGGTTGGAGAGAAGGTAACAAAGCAGAAGATCAAAGAAACACTGCAAGGCCCTAAACAAGTATAACAAAATTCCTGCAGGTGCTGCATGCTTGCTGTAAATGCCATGGATTATGACCCTCCAAGAAGTTCCATATGCCAGTCTTTAGAGGGCTCTGCATGTGCTCATGGGGTAACAATAGGCAACTTTCATTCTCATGCAACTATTATTAGCTCCAAATTAGACAGACAATCCTATGCTGTGGATTCTTTTCAAAAACCATCTCTTCCCATGGGTGCAGTGGCTTTGATTTGATTAAACTTGATCCCTGGCTCTCAGATGTCGTTTAAGGCTCCTGGCGTCAGCATTATCTAGGTTATCAAGCAGACACAAAATGGGCACTTTTGTTGCATTTGCTGGCTGGCAAAGTTAAAGGTCAGAGATCAATGTTGTTTTTGATCTAAACAAAGTTCTGCAAACTTGATATTATCTTATAAGGCTTGCTGTAAGCCCTTAAGTTGACTTAGTGACACATAAACTGCGCACTCACACACACACTATATGAAACCGAGGAAATCAATCTATGTTTACTGATAAGTGACGGGAACTGAAGTGTGTCATTGACGGTAACAGCTGCTCTGTTTGTCAGAGGAGGGCTGTGTGCAATGCCCATGAAACTTCTTGGAGGAGGGTTAGCCTCTGGGCTGAGGATTTAAAATGTGATAAGGTAATTGCCCAATGTTTAGACAGAGGTATCATTGGTCCTCCATCTCTAGTCCACTGTCAAGGAGGTTAACGACCAGGAGCCCAGACAGTGATTAAACATTTATACGGGACACCTAACCCCTTATATATCAAATGATCTCTGCAGCATAGGCCTCTGACTGTCCAGCTCATCTTACGTCTCTTCCAAAATCCTGCACCCCTCATCAGCCTCCTCTGTGTCCAGACCTTCACAGTACACATGGGAACTGTAACCCTCTGGACACTGCTCATATTTTTTTCATAGTATGCATTTTCAAACAATGTGGGTTGGGGCTGCCACAGCATTAAAAATGGCATATTACACGCATAAAACAGAAAACTTCCCCTCCCGGATTCTGATCATTTATGAGCAGACTCCTTTCAGCAGAGGACAACTGCTTTAGCTGCTGTGGTGGGTGAGAAGCTGCATTCGCCATTACGTGTACGTTCAAAACCTTGAATCATTCAACTGTTATGAGCTACACTTTGCCAGCCAACATTACCAAGGAAGCAAAGCCTTTTTTACCAGCATCCTGATATGTTGAAAAGCCTAATCCGGAGAGGCTTTTATAAGCTTTTAAACTGATTGACCATATCGTCATGGCCACGGAAGCTACTCCCAGAGTGGTGGTTTTATGTGCAAGAGCTGGCCACTGAAAAAAGGGTGCAGGGTTACCATTTTGCCACAGGGTGAACCTCTACTTAGTATAGTAAGTAGTTCCTCCCCCCTTCAACCTTTTAATTTGTATAATGCATCGAGAAACAAAGCCAAGACAATATAAAGAGTTTTACTTCCTCTGGTGCTTTCCCCCACAATCTACTTTCTAAATTGAAGGAAATAAGAGAATAGAAAGATGGATCAATAAATCCTTACCAGCAGTGGCCCCTGTAGCAAAGCTGCTCTGCCACATCCTGTAATAGCCATTCCCACAAGACCTTTTCACCTGCTACCTTCTTCATCTGTTCTCCATTGTCTTCCAGCGTACGTCATTGGTGTTACTATGGCATCTTTGGAATCAAGCAAAGGACAGGTAAGGTTTTGTTGCTAATCGTTACTGCCTAAAGGCACAGAGATAGGAACAAGCTGACACTTTATCTGGCATGTAGCCACTGGCCTAGTATGTGCTTATATTGTTCTCCAGTTGTTCTCCTCCTGTCTCCAGGGAGCTTTTTCATGCTTGATATGAACCTCAGGGTGTCTTTTAAAGATGATATTCTAGAGATCGATATGAATGAGTGTGGTCATTTGGGACATGGCCCTATTTGGAACAAGTGTATTGCTGTGTAAGACTACGGGGTGAACTATGGGCAGTCAAACCACATGACAGGCTTCAGGCACTGGTCTGGTTTCAATCTCAGATAAATAAATCACAACTTAATACCTGTCCCATATAATTCCTCCACTACATCTGTGACTGGAATACAGGCTTGGATGGGGGATAAACCAGAATGTGCGCTGCATCTCAAGAAAAAGAAAGTGAAAAAGAGGGATGGTGGTGGGGGTGGAGGGGCAGTAGCTTTGGATGAGAGGGCCAATGCTAGTGTTGGCAGACATAAAGGCAGGATCTGTCTCCTTCCCAGTCCCGCCTGTCCCTTTTCCAGCCTGGACAGGGGATAGAAGTCGGGGATTGGGTTACTCTGATTAGAAGATTGCACAGGCTGACGCGCCAGGATAAAGGATGGGCAAGCCATGTTGGATGTAACCCAAGCTAGTGGCTAGTCTCTAGGTTAATTGGTAGGATTAGAGAGACAGGTGTTCATGGCTTGTCGGGGGAACAAGTTACACCTGAGACACAGGTATTGATGGGCGTTTCAGCGTAGCATAAAATTGCTACATTAAGCGCTATTGTGTTTCTCAGTAAGCATCCACGGATGCACTTAGAGGCAATCTTATATGGCTTAAGCATCCTCACACATGCATCAACCTGTACTCCTACAATGAAGTTGGCTGGTTTTGTCTTACATGCATATTTTAACACAAGCTAATTCAGGTTTGCTTTAAAGTAGCTTTTCCTCTTCCTCAGCACAGACACAAAAACATTCGGCTTGAATTGTCCTGATCTGAAAGGCTAATGTTTTGGGAAGGAGAGGATTAAGATAAGTCTTTAATTTGCAGCATCTTTCAGGACTGTTGTGTACACAAGCCTTGGAGATTAGTCTCTGGCAAACAACTGCTCAATTAAGAAGTGAAGATAAAGTTGCATTGGGGGTCCAAATACTTGCAGAAAGCAATATAAACAAAACAGGTTGCCACACTTACAGTCTATTTGTAAGGGGGTAATTAAAGGCCCTCTCTAACTGTTTCTCTGGTTGGTTTATTGCCACCCAAGGTAGATATACAAATCCAGTGTACTTGGGCTTTAACCACAGTTTTGAGCAACAACAGATGCTTTGGGTATTTAAGTGTAACCGACCTTTTGCTGAAAACCTCTGTGCTTAGTAACTATGACTACCAGGCTTTCTCTTCATCCTCACCTGAAACTAAACACCTGAACAAAGCCTGTGAGAGAAGACCGTGACCAGGCTACAAAGAGGCCATTTGGTCAAGCTGGACTAGCACAATGCCTGAGGGTCCTGCTCTGCTTTGCAACTACGTCTGGCCATATTTCCTCCTCCATGCCCCTCCTCTGTTACCTACCCTCCATTTTTCCACCCTCTGCCTTTTCTCCTGTGTTCTCTTCTCTTTCCAAAACCTAGTGAATGCCACTGACTCTTGCCAGATGAAGTTGACAGCAGTGAAACACTCCGCCACTGTCCACTCTAAACCTCAGCTGGATGGTATGGATCTGGAATCGGCTAGTAGGAAAAGAGAAAGAGACTCTTTCACTCTTCTCCTTCGATGCCTCCTTGCTTCTATCTCTCTTTCACCCCATTGGTCCCGTATGGGCCTTTTAAAACTTCCTAACAGGTTTACAGCATGGTAGATTCTTTTAACATTACATTACACCACAGGAGCCCTGGCCTGCTGCCTTTAAACTGAGGGGGGAAAGGAAAAATGACAGAAAGTGAGGTGGCCATGACCTAAAACTCCCAACCCCACTCGGAAACAAGTGGCTCTGTGTTCCTCTGCAGCCAACAATGGAAGCCCTGGCTACATGTTGATAATCCCTGCCGTGTTTTATGTGCTCATTAAGTATGGATTCATAATCGTGTTAAGAGCTTGGCAGGATGAGCCGACACAACGAGGAAGGAGGCGGAGCCTTTGTGTAAACAAGCACCTTGCGTTAGCTCATCTTTCATTGCGAGGGCCTCGTCCTGGGAGTTGATTAAATAGCTCCACTATAATGAATGAATAATGAAGATGGTGATATACTTAGTAGTGCATCACATGTCAGTATTTACACATGTTTGGCTGGGTTCAGCTCTGCCTGGGACTGTGTAGGCCATTTAGTTCATGCTTTTATCAAGAGTATTACAGATACACAGAAGTACTCCCCCATGATAGGTAATGACTTTTGTGTGAAATTTCTCATTTTGCATTAATGCCACCTTTCAACATAATGCAATACAATTCAACAGCACCACAAAATACAGCCTCTAAAAGCTGAATGAGCACCTTTCTGACACAGTGTCAACAAAAGCTGAACATGATAAGCTTATTGCAGAGCTGTACAGTGTTGAATTGCACTGGATGCACCTACTGTGGGTGTACCTAATAAACTGGTAAGTCAGGGACATCAGACTGTCACATTAAATGAAGCTCATAAGAGGGAAATAGTACAAATACCTTTTAGTGTTTGAAGAAGTTTTTCCCGTTTCCAGATAAGAGCTTGAACAGCTTAAACCAAGTAAACTTCTGTACTTTTCCCCCTATTCTTAATCCTTGGTGCCTCTGAGGACATTTTTCAACTTATGAACTTTTCTCAAACACCCCTATCTGATTTGTCATGCTCAGAAATTCCCATTTTCCTCATATCTGATAGGCGGTTGACAGCTATGAGCCTCGTAATGATTGGTCGAGAGAGGCCCTGTTTAACAGGCGATCAGTATGCTCAGTGATGGGTGAGGATTCCATTAGGGGGAAATTAGGAAACTCAAGAATAGGAGTAGCAATAACGGCTGATATTAGACCTCTAAATCATCTGGCTCTCAAACCTTATAGCTGCCCAATCCTTCCTGTCTGCCCCTGTCTCTTGACTTCTTCCTCTCTCTCCCGCTCGCTCTTGTCTTTGAGACCTTGTCAGATTGAAAGAGCTCAATCAGTCAGCTTGTTCTCTGTGGACTCCTGGCCTGGCTGTTGATAAATCAAGCCCTATTCTCTCACGGCACCAAAACACACATAGAGAGGAGGACACACTATCTACAATGTCTAGACCAGGGACTTGTGTTATTAATTTTGCAGAGGGCCTCTGCAGAGAGCCTCAAGGCTGTGGGAGACTGTGTGCATGTCCACTGGTATGTGTGTGTGTGTGTGTGTGTGTCAGCATGTGTGTATTTGCATGTGTGGATGTGTCCAAAGTATACTGACAAAAAGAGCAGGTAGGCCAACCTCCATATATCCACATCCTGCTTGTAGTCATGATGAAGTTGGATTTTGTTATAAAATAAGACAGACAAGAAACAAAGCGACATCTAGGCATATAAAGAAACAGCAAAGAATTAATCGTTATTTTATTACTTATAGGAAAAAAAAAATTACAGGCTCTACAGTTTTGTTAGCTTTAGATGCTTTTACACAAGGGCAGTTTGGTGTGTTGTGATTATCAGTGAGCAACGGGATTACAGTTTACAACTCAGCTAATTGGCAACTCTGTTGTATTCTGTTATTGATGAATAAAGGGATGGTGGAAAAAGTGTGTGTGAGCAAAACAGTAAGACAGTAAGACATATAGTATGTGGTTACAGCTACCTACAATGTTGAGGAAGTAATTTGGTCTTAATTTGCCACCTTAACATCTGGCTGTACTGTATTATTTAATAATGCCCTTCATACTGTTTTACCCTGGAGCCAAGGTTGACATTTACTTCATAACTATACTCACTAGATCGTTTAGAGCATATTGCTACTCACCAAAGTAATTGCTTTGATCTGGGAACACAGCTGTCCAACGGGGAAAGAAGCACGAGCGGTCAGATGATAAGACAGTTTGTAAAAACAGTTTAGCTGGATTATTTAAGACACTTTTATGGAGATACTATTTAGCACTCAAACTGTTGCTAGTAATCTCTCATAGCACAGGAAAACGGTGTGGCTAACCTGGCTGTTTGTTTCAGATCTGTATGATTGTCCAGCTGCTCATCTGCCAGCCCAACTAGACTTCTTTTGAGCGATGTTTCCAGATCCCAGCAATTAATTTAGTGAGCACAATGTCATTATTACCAAAGGGTAATGGCCAAACAGAGGTTGTAAATAAATAGAATTTTTCCCCCTTACATTGCTGGGGTACAGTATATCCACTAGCGATCCTATTATCACTCTTTTCTTACTAGTATCTCTACATTAGAGTTTAAACATTTACTCTACAACTTTTCACCCATGCCAGTTTTTAAAACTTTTAGCCATATTTCAATGAAGCGAGTGCTTTAATGAGGGCCATGTGATAGGGTTGTTTCGTGTGTGTTTTATATGATGGCAGGAGCCCTGTGGGCATCTGACATGGGGGTTGATGCTGGGTTTGCTTTCTTCTGAGCAAGACCCTTTGGTTCAGGTCAGTGAGCATACAAGCGCCATAACAAAGCAGCAACACTTAGCAAGAGCAACTCTCTGCGGGTCCCCTTAATGTTGTCACATGCATGACATAGCAGACATCCAGACCAGACATACAGACAGCTATGGAGCACTTCTATGCAGATGATGGCTGACACTGAAACAGTGGTCAGTGTCAGTAGTCATAATTCTAACTAGCTTGTGCAGTTGTAGACATCTTTTTGCATATCCATTTACTTCAGCTTCAGCGACATAAACCAAATGCTTACAACTTGCCTGTAAAACAGCAGTTAAGCAGTTAATTCTAAAATAAATATATAAAATAAAAATAATAAAAATAACATAAAAAATTCAAATAATTTATTTTGAATTTTCAAATACAGAATATACAGTTAATTTAGGAGTTGTGTTATGGAACTTGAAATCAAGCAACTGATGTCCAGTCGACGGAGAATTGCTCATATTCTGTATGTTATGTATTTGAAAGACATTGTACACCAACAACAAGTAGGCTAGAAAAAATATTAATTTGATGTGGCTGTACACCCATCCAGTAACATTATAGGTAAACGTAAATAGTTTGATTGGATGGGTTTGTTTCAAAATTGAACTTACAGGTTCACTGGAAACTATCTTGACTTACACGCTAGCTCCTCTGGTTCTACTCAGATCAGCTCAGTTATCCATGAGATACAACATGATATTATCTGATCAATTCCAGAGAAATTAATTTTGCAATACAATGTTCAGTACTGTATTTCCCCAGAGTTGAGGACATCCACCATGGCTGCTACAGGATGTATTAAATTGCCAATATCCTTGTATAAGGATATTAAGAAAGCTTAATTCTCATAATAATGCCTGACTACAGTGTAACTTAATAGTAGCTCTTGAATATGAGATTTCTCAACTGAGCTAAATTGGTGACCTTTCCAGGCTCAACCCCACCCCTGTAATGTCTACTGTAAGCTTGTGCCAGTTACCACATTCAAGCCTCACAGTGGAGTCACAGGGAGAGCTGCACACTACTAACGCAAGAAAATGAAAAGACCTTATGCAGCATCATATTGAAAAAGACTCATAAACATGAGGATATTTAGGAATTTCCTTTGGCCTCAAAAACTAAAGGTACTTTGTTCTAGAGCTGAAGCGTGTCGTGACCTAAGGGGAGAGTTTTAATAGTGCGAGAAGAGAAACACATTCTAAACCGCTGCAAATGCAATTGAGGAGGAAGAATTTGATTAAGAGGGTGGTAATCGAGTCAGTGTGCTATAACCAGAGGCTTGGTGCTGCGAACCGCTATTGCACAAGTGTAACGAGAGTGAATTTAGCACCCGGCGTGGGCATTTTTGTTAATCCAGCTCTATAATTTAGTCCTTCCTCCCCCATCTTTCAATTATCATTATCATAAAATGAAGTGAGGCCTGAGAAGCTCTACGTGTAGCTCTACGAAATTTTTAATTACCCGCTCCAAAGCTTTGCGTTTTCATCTCTATTAAAGATGAATTTTGAAGTTCCCGCAATGCCATTTGGAGCCCCTTTTCTGCTTAGAAATACGGCGGGTCAATCAGACGTTAATCAGTGAAATACTGAGCAGAGATTAAGTTCAGAACCAGTAGAGTGAGTCTCAGTAACGTTCATCTCATTTAGTAGAAGTTGTATTGTATGTAATAATATATGATGCGTGCATATGAACATAGCCATACATTTGCACCTGGACAACAAAATATGCAGTGATATACAGTCAATTCACAGAGCATCACACTTCTATATGCCTACATTATAAGTCCATATTATGTACACAACAGTTTTAGCCATGTGTGCATGTGCAGTCAAGGATTTATCTTCTATCAAATAACAGTAAAAAAAAAACAAAAAAAACACTATTTAAGGGGCAGAGGCCAATGACAACGTACCAATTTGCTTTCACACTGTTAGTGGGGAGTTACATAGAGTATGAACAATTAGGCTAATTCTAACCTCAGGCATTTTCCTCTCTGCACCTACTAACACCTTTCAGTTCAAGTCATTGTTAATAAGCTTCCCTGATGGTATAACTTATGATAAAATACAGCAATGCCGAGCCGGGTTCACAGGGGCCAATCGTTAAGGAGATGAAATCAACTCCTCTGGGAGCCGAGGAGACCTAAATTGCTCTTTTAATTCATTAACAAGCAGCTGTAGACCATCCATATTCAGCTCCCAATGGGGATTTACCAACCTAGGTAGGGGTTAAAGGGTATTCTGCAGAGGAAGCCGCCAGCTCGCTGACCCACCACTCATCAGCCTCGCTGTGTGGGAACTATCAATCAGGCTTCCACAGCCCCCACAGAAGGGCTCATCTTAATTGTGGCTTGGGTCTTCATCAAATATGGATACAGAGACCTCCCAGTAATGTCTTAATTACTTAAGAAGAGGACAGCTCTGCTCAGTTTGCCGATCAGCCTGTCTGGGCCCGTAGGCAATGAGAGGCAACTCCAAGGATGGAAAGATCTCCCTCACTCTGTTCTCCTGCTTCCTCCATCTTTACCTCCCATCCTGTCTGCATTGATCTCATCAGCGTGGATGTTCACTGACAGGAAATCAATCTGAGAGTCTTCTTAATAAAGCCCTAGACTCATTTCAGTTCCCTCTCTACGCTCCATGTATTACACCTTCTTCACATTGGTGAATCTGTATCTGGAGGACCTCGAGAGGGTCTACTGACTTGTTTTGAGAAAGTTTCCTAGTTCAAATTACCTGGGATTTAAATTAAATACACAGAGTTTCACAGATGGTCAAATCTATCCTTAGTTTGTACGCTTCTGTTTAGTGACAGGATTATTTGGATGTTTTTTTCTTAAACATTTATTATCAAAGTAATTCTGTGAGAACTTAGGCCTGGACATCAGCAACAAACCAGTGACTTATTTGGCACAAGCTATGTTATCATAAAATAACATATATTTATATTCATACAACATGACTAACGTTAAACTACAGGTAGACTGAGCCAAGTGATCCTATTAGTTGCAGATGTGTTCTAGCCATGCTGTTTGCACATTGATTTGCTAGCTTTGCTTAATTGGTTGCTATGCCAACCCCCGGTTTCCAGGGAACTAGTTGACAGTCTGGATGTTTTAATTGATGTGCTTAATTGATGACTTACATTTTTTTTGCTCTTGTGTGTATACTACTTTGCACACATGAGTAACAACGCATTTTTTTCTTTTATAATGGATGTCAATGGCAACAATATTTCAAATATACAAAACATACTACTGTATGTTCATACACAAAGTAATTCATTTAATTGTACATTTTACCACATATATGTTTCTTATAGGTCTTTTTGCATCCATAATAATTATAACATCATTCAAGAAAGAATACTTAAAGGTATGATGAGTAGGATTTTCCTAAAAAACACAATGTATAGACTCATACAAAAATAATCCCTCTCCATCATCACTTATGACCCACTAGAAGTGTGTGGCGGTGTCTGTATCTGCAGAGACCCTGCCCTCTGCCTGTATTTTCTTAGTTTGCTGTGTTTGGGATGTTTCTGGGCATCAACCTTTGGGCAGTGGTGTGTAGCCCCCAGCCAATAACAGCGCGCAGGGTGTGAGGTGCGGGACTCTATAAAAACGTAGCGACCAATTGCCAGATCGCAAGCACGTGGGACCACCAGAGGGGCGTGCGCTTTGAGCCAGGAAGGAGGGGCAACTGTGAATGCTGTGTTTTCAAACAGCATCCGACAAATCCTACTTGTTATACCTTTAAATGAAATGCATATGAATAATGATTTCTAAGATGTAATCTGTAATAGGAATGATTCATTTACTGTGAGGTTAGTTAGCAGTTCCCATGAGAACCTCACTGTCATGGGTGCCCAGGTAGGGGCAGGTCCATAAAAACCTCAGGTGGGACCAGTAAGCCAGGCGTCAAGAGCCTGGGAGGCCGCCTTTGGCCCTGGAGGTCAGGGGGTGAAGGCGACTTAGCAGTATTTCTCTCCTACCCTGCTGAAAATCCCACTTGGAAAATCCAGATAATTCCTCATCTCTGTTGGTCGGAATGCTGTTACACAACTCAGTACACAAACGTGTACACAAACACCCACATATTTGGTACATAGAAACATCAGTAGTAAACACACACTAAGTGCATGTGTACATTCACAGAAAAAACAAGTGTATATACACACTCACACACTCACACACAAACGCACACACACTGAACCTAGGCCCCAGCTCACCACAATGCGGATAATCTCCTTTATCTAGCCATGCAGTGCTCACCAGGTCAGCTCCCAGATTACCCTTCTGCGTCTGTGTGTGTGTGTGTATGTGTGTGTGTTTACCACTTATCTTCTGGTGAATGTTTGTTTGCCAACACTGCACTGCTGCTTCCAACATTGCTGATATTTACTATATGCAGTGTTGCATATCTGCATTCAGATGAAAACTTCCATATACACTTTTTTTTCTGTACTGGCTTATCTTATTTTAGGCAGGCTGGATGTATTCTGGAGACTGTCCTCACCAGAAACATGACAGCATCAAAATGCTTCAAACAACCCATGTTTATGTTTTCCCTTACGGGCTCTTGGAGTCATGTGAAGAATAACTGTTCTCTTCAGAAAAAAAGGTTTGGTTGTGTGCCAAAACAATATCAAGCTCTACTTATTAGCTCTTTCATAGCTTTCAACTGCATCTCACGGTCCTCCTCAGTGAACAGAACTGGCTTAGGTGTCATCACACGACCCAAGTGTGAAATGATGGTCACGTGTGTTTCTATTCAAAGATACTGTATTTGAAGGGTCTATGGTGTCAGATGTGAATGAGCTCCTTGATGTTTCTCTGGATGTCCACTGTATCTGGTCGTCCACTGTACAGAAAGCTTGATCTTCCCCCTTTTAGACAAAGATTCAGAGTACCAAAGGCCACATCTAATAGGGTGAAAAATAATTTTATGTTTAAAGTTGGAGTTGAAAGTTGAATGACTTTGAGCCCTTCCCAGTTGATGCTGTGACTGGTTTTGATCTGTAGTTTACAGACAGCTGTCTGTAGTAAGTAAGCGATGAAATGATTTTGTCAGACATACTGATTCCATGTGAACTACGTTTGTCGGTGTTAAGCAGCACAACATTACTGTCTTCTTTCGAAAAGTATTAGGGAAGAGGTTGGGATGAACAAAGTCTCAGACCTCGACACGCAAGACCAGAGTTCACGTCCCATGTTAGTTTCTTTCAACCACGAAGGCGATCTTTGCCTAACCTCGACCAAGTAGTTGTAGTTGCCTTCATCATAGAGGCAGCTAATCAGCAAACGCTCACATGAGTCAGTTTTCAACATGATTATTATTTTTCATTCAGCAATGAGGACTTGTTACCATCTTGCAATGGGTGAGTGGCAGGATACTGTACAGCCTGCACATGTCAGCAATCTATCATACGCTATTTTTTCCCAAATTTTCATCTCCTGCAGCATAGTTAAAGTTTAATACCATCTTACAACTTTCATGTCAGCTTTACAAAGTAAAGAAAGATGTGGATGAAATCAAGGTGATTGCCTGGAGAGGGATTTCTGAGGCTTGACATACACTTTGTGGCCGAAACAATTACAAAACTTTAAGTGAGCAGTATACATCGTACTGTTAATGTAATAGCTTAGCTGGACAATCTGTGTTGGCATTACCTTCCAGTCTTATTAAAATGAATGGGTATAGCAAGAGATACCAAAGAACATCAGGCAAGTTTAATTCCATCTTCATGCTGTATTTGACCATGCTGAGGTTTTCTCTGTGCACACTCTGATTAACTGCATAAAGAGAAAACGTCTAAAGTTAATTGTGTGGCCACTGAGCTTGGCTGAGTGAGGAACCTAATCTTATTAATTGTTATCATTTTAATTAGAATATAGGCAAGTGTTTCTTTTGCCAGAATACCCTCTTTCCTTCATTTACATTGGCTAATATCTTTTAATTGAGCTTTATTCATAAGGCATTGTGTGATTCCTTGTTTTGCTTNNAAATGTCTGTCAATATATTTGTCCACTGGCTTCCATGTGGTCATGTTTGGATCACAGAGGAAGATGAGTGAGAGTTTGCCTCTGAAGCTCAAATGAGATCGGATGTGTCAAAGGCACAGGTTCTTGGCTTTGATCACTATGGAGAATTAATGTGCCAGGGGAGCTGTCAGCCTCAACAGGGGGCGCTGTGGATGTGCTCCCAACGGCTGCCATGCCGCAGGTAAAGAGTGTCGAATCAAAGGGAATCACTCCAACCATCGTGCTCCCAATCACCGCTAATTACTGGTCCGTGACTCAATTAGGTGAATGATTAATGGCTTTCCAGAGAGATGTGGAAGGATTCAATTACAAACAACACACAGCAGCAAACCACCGTTCACCTCATCTGTGCTAGCAGTCAGGACTGAAATGAAGCGGCCAAATACCATACATAGAATTTCAGTTTTTATTGCAACAGTTAAAGCAGTTTCCATACTCTGGTACTGCTTCATAGTTTAAGCTTATATCTGTAAAATGTGTGTACTCGAATGTGTGCAAATGTTCTCATGCAGTATGTCCCACTGGCTGCAGGCCCCAATGAACTACTTATTGGAATGAACTGGCAAAATGCCTCCAGAAAGAACCGATCTGGGGGAGTCTGGCACATTTTCATCCGAGGAGAGGCTTTGGATTAAACAAATCTATGATAAAGCAAACGTCTCAGTAGGCCAAATCTCTGTCTGCGCTCCTCCCCGGCCCTCACCCCTGTGTATCAAACAAAGTGACATTTGAAAGAGAGCAGAGAAGGAGAGTGGGCAGATGAAGGGAGGTGCTGGGAGTGAGAGAAGAGGGAGGTAGCCACAAAGCCATCTGGCTGGAGGAGACGTATTTCATTGAATTTTTCTCTCAGGAAATCACAGAAATACCTTTGACGCTGACTGATGAAAAAATGTGAGACCTGTTATGTATTAGTCCGATATTAAACAAATGTCATCTATTTTTGTCTTTGTTCTCTGCTAAAGGAGGTCAGCGCTAGTCTGAACCACTACTGAAACCCATCAAGGTCTCTAGCAGGATTTAATGTGTACATTAGAAATGCACTATAGCACTCCTGCTGAGTCTTTCATTTGTTTTTGTTTCTGAAAAGGATGTGTCAAGGCTAAAGAGGGGGGTAAATATTTGGGTCACGACTGTGACTATTTGCTGTAGCTAGGTGAAAGAGCATCTGCTGGGGGCTACAATGCCTCTGTGTCTTGGCCTGCGTAGCGACACTAACATCACCTCAGGCTTCTCTGTGGCAGCTCAAGATGCGACAACAACGAGCCTGTCGCTCACCTTCCACACCTATTCTGACATGTTCCAATAAACTCACACTGACATCTAACAACTCTAAGATAACCATGGCAGAGCCAATTTGGATTTCGTGTGCCCTGTGGAATCTTTTCTTTGTGGCTTTTGTTTCAGAGAGGGATTTGAATGACAGTTATTTTTTTCTTTTTCACACTTGAGCTCATCACTAATCCAACATTTATTGAAAAATAGTTAAACACGTGAAGCGTGCATGAACAGCATGAACTCATATGATTCATGTCATACTGTCTTTTACAGCCTGTTGTTGTATGACAGTTAAATTGGACTGTTTCAGTCTCTCCCGTTTTGTTTGATTACTATTATTCTTCATCAGTTTCATAAAAAAATGTTTTTTTATTTCCCTGTCCTGCCAAACACTCGGTTCATCCCACATGAGATTACAAGACCCCGCTATGTAGCAAACACCAAAGAATAACAAGGCATCTTCCGGTAAGACATATACAAAAAAACAAAGAAAAACATTAATTATAACATTATAGTTCTGTAAACTTTCAAATAACAACGTTTATGTTTTTAAAAATAAATTGCACTGAATAGCAGAAAAAAGAGAATAGATGCTGAGCCTGAGGTTTATCCTTGTAAAGGGCTTTTTCTCTCTTTTTTCACTGGCTAATGTCAGTATTTTGCATGTGAGTAGCCATCTTACTGGCCAAATATTGCATGTTTCCCATCACAGAGATGAAATTAAACTTCTTTTCTATATTATTGAGATGCGCATTAAACAAACTTGCTTTTCTGTCCAGTTTCAGCGTTGAGATACCAGATATCAACTGGGAACACAAAGATCTTTACTTCTTAAATGAATGATATACACATAATTCTCCATACCATATTCATATTTTATCATCTTAAATGTACACAGTTTTTGTTTAGTCTA
This sequence comes from Oplegnathus fasciatus, assembly GCA_003416845.1. Lineage (NCBI taxonomy): Eukaryota > Metazoa > Chordata > Actinopteri > Centrarchiformes > Oplegnathidae > Oplegnathus > Oplegnathus fasciatus. The sequence continues at coordinate 2,346,387 of NTHP01000021.1, forward strand.
TTTAGTCCACTGTCATTTCCTCTCAGCAAACACAGTTTCTTTCAGCATACAAATGTCTTTTTATTATTAAAAAATACCTCACCAAACCCACACTTGTAAAACAACCTCATTCAATAATTCCCCTTAACACTTACCTTTGTTAAATCATTCTAAAACTTTTCCCAATAAAACCAGCTTAGCTGCATTTTCAGAAAATTATTTTCAGATTCCTTCTTCTTAACTGAATATGAGTCATCCCTCTAACACTGTGTACTATGTAATGACTTAACATACGTTGTCACCTACAACAAAGCACCAATATGTGTGCAATTCTACTTTGTGACATTTACAGAGTTCCTGCTTATAGGAGCTGCCAGTGAAATACCAGTGAGAGGTAAAGAAATAGTCTTTCCCACAGCAGAACAATGACAACAACATAGCGTGCTTGCCTGTCTTAGCACTAGTTTCTCTCTAATTCCAATCTTTGAATGAGGGATAGTCTTCCCTGCACACCTCCATTGTCCTCACAGAATGCAATTTTTGTTTTGAACAATAACTCTTGAACATTACGATCCAGCAAGACTGTGTTCATTATCAAGCTATAGCCTGAAAGTTTTTTTTCCCCTTTGACTGCCTCAATCTGTCTTTTTCTCGTGCTTACACATTTCTGTCTCTGTCCTTCTGACTCAGAAATGGTAACTAACTGCTAGGTGCGTCTTCTTTTCTTGTGGGAGAACAGTGAAAAGGCCTGCCAACCAAACACACACTCTTTCACACAAGCACAAACCCGTTAGCGCACACAAATGCAGTCAGAAACGAAAATAGGAGGGTTACGCGGTGTGGTTGGACAAAATAAGAGGGATACCTGAAACAGCAGTTGACGCAGGCACACACCCTAGAAAGCCATCAGTCATAATATTTACCCTTAACTTGTCCTCTGTTTATTTTTTCTGTGTTCTTTCCCTTCTTTTCACCCTCACATGTCTTGCCAACAAACGCTCATTGGTAACACAGTGTCTAATTTGACAAATGGTTCACTGAAAAATACTCCTTTGAAAAGAAAAATATCATAAGACAGAGCGGAAGACACAAAAGAAAAGAAAGTGATGTATGTTCAGTTTATCAGGCGTTGCGTTCTTGCTCACCAAAGATCATAGAGAACATGTCAACCCCAACAAACACAAGTGAAAATCTGCCTACAGATCTTCACCCAATCCAGGCTTAAGTCTTTTTTTCCCCCTCTCTCGACGTTTCCTGGACTTCGTCACGCTTCATTTTGACATGACTGGCTTCTTTTTCCAACAGATGGCTCAGACGTCTTTCGGAGACCTCGAACTGAGTTTGCTCTCAGACTGGTAGACCTCCGTGCATCATGGCCACAGGGTGGAGGGTCTTGAGAAAGTTACAGTTTGTGAGAAAGTGACCTCTTTTCATGGATGCTGCGCACATTTATCTGAGTGACCATCACACTCTCGACATTTAAACCAAGCAGAAGTCCAACTGTGACATGTCTCCTCCTTCTCTGTCCAGGAAATGTGCTTAAGAGTAAGCAGAAAATATCTGGGAAGAAATATGAAGTGTGGGAGTCTACAGGCTCCCAGCAGGTCACCTTTTAGAGAGATGGAATGGAAGAACAGCGTGGATGGTGCAATATCTTATCCGTCAGAAAATCCAGGCCTGGGCTTTCTCCTCTTGATTTCCAGTCACCCTCTCTCCCTCCATTTCCCCCTTCTGCTAAGGATGTACATGTATCTGTGCAGACGTTGGCTCGGTCTGATTTATGGCTATGTGGATACAGAAAGAGAATCAAACGGATAGCCTGCATGTGTTCTTTATTTATAGCCAACACAAATGAAAAGTGAGCTCATCCTCTCCCTCTTCGTTTCTCCCTCCTTTCTCACTTTCTCTCGCCCTATACAACCACCTCTCCATTTCTTACAGCGAAGCATCTGGAAAGAGTTACGGTCACCACTCAACCACAAGAAAGCAAGTGTCTGCCCCTTAGGACCATGCTGATTTGGAGAAGACGTTGCCAACGAGGACCACAGTGGGTGTCCATAACGTACTGTTCATGGACAGAAAGTACAAAATACTGCTGCATATTTAGCTGTGACAGCATTGTCTGTGAAATAGGTGAAGTTGAAAGGTGTGTTCCTGTACCATTCTTCAGCTTAAAAAAAACCCAACCTATTATTACTCTTTAACATGGCACCCTGATATTGTAATCACTCAACTGATATTTTAATCAACATGTCAAGTCTGTATTCCTATATTTGTTGTCATGATTTCGTTATTTGATAAATGTAATTCTTTGTTGATAGCCAATAATTTCATTCCTGAAATGGTTTTCTTTGGATAATTCTGGAGGAAACTGAATACATTGAATAATAGAAATTGTTACAATATAATATATTAGATAATGCCACGCAATATTTGCAACCAGCTGCTTCAGGACAAAGCTATCAGTGTCTGTCTTATAAAACCCAGTCAACCATAATAATTAATATAATTATTTGGGCTTTGAATATCTCTCTCTGTGCCCACAAGACATTGGAATAGACTGTGTGATACGGTGTTTAAGGATGGATGTTAAAGCAGAACTGTACTGTAGGTATGATGTAGTAAGACAGAAGGTAGACTGCAGGAATTCCACTTTTCCATAGGGAGGCCATTTTTTTCTCCTTTAGAGAGATCCCTACTGCATGATAAGAGAAACAAAATTACAGTACAAAATTAATTAAGATCCAGCGAAACGATTACTGGATTAGTCTAGCATTAATTGAAAACTCTGACGAAGACCATATATCACAGAGATTAGGAGCATCTGAGCCTCTCGTGTTCAAGGAAACAATATTAGGAAGGAATTTTCCTTTCAAAAAACTTCTGCTGGTGTGATAGTGGTAGCATGGGGGTGAAAATACTGAATCAATTACCACATCTACCAAAGTCAGTATTGCAAGACTTTACACAAAGTTGTCAGATCATAAAAACCTGATGGCAGCTTGAAGGGGACTTATGTAAATTACATGCTGGTCACACTCTGTTTCTTTGCATGTCCACACCCTATCCTCTACCACACATACACAAACACACATCCCCGTCTTGTACCCCATACTCTATAAATAGAAATCAACAGTTTCTAACTTCCACAGCTATCCTTTTGAGCTATTTTGGGGTCTTTGCCAGCTCAGCAGGCCAACGCTTCAAACGCAACACCTTCAGATTTGCAATGAGGAGAAAGGAGCTGCGATACCATAGCCGTGGGGTTAGCAGGCTGCAGCTTCCCCTCGTCCATCCCTCAGCATCCGCCATGTGGGATCAGTACCTTGTGTCTTACTGAAGGCAAAGGCTGCTATCAACAAGAGAGATGCCCTCCCTGAGCCTAGCAGGCACACCAGGTCTGCCTGTCTCTTCAGCCTTCAGGCTCTAGATGTCCAATAAAGGTAATCCCCCCTCAACAACATACACGGTTGAGTGGATGGTTTAGTGTCTTTTGGCAGACGTGGATGGTGGGCTGACAGGAAGGTATGGATTTGACCAGGATGAGGTCATTGTTTACCTGCAGAGGTTGTAATAAAGTAGTGTTGTGCTGCAGGGAAGAACTGTGAGTGGAAGAGGAGTATGAGGAAGACGTCTCTGTATGCGAATCCTCCGAGAGCACGAACCATCTCTCTCAGTCTTATCAGTCTCGCATTCCATCTTTTTCCTTAAGTATATATGAGGGTTTACGTGCACATATGTGTTTGGACGAGAGAGATTATGCCGGTATGTGCACACTGTGTGTATTTGTGTTTTGTAAGCGGAAGGATCCAGGTAGAAGCCAGATAGCCACCGCCATCACTCACACCAACAGTGAGTCTTCGACTTTGCTGAGCCCTTACTCTGAGATAAGGCTCTGGATCCCTTTGGCTCTGCAGTTTGATCAATCTACAGATTTACAGCCACCACTGCAGCACACTGATGAAGCATAAGAGCAGTAAATTCTGCTCCCCTCATAGAAAACTCTCCCCTCTATCTCTCTCATGTATTGATGTAACACCCTTGAAATCTTTCCTTTCTAGTTTCGGTGCAATAACTAGCGAGTGGCTGATCTTAATCAGCTAAGACTTGTTCCTCTCTGTGTTTCTGTTCATATTACTGTTTTTTCACACATTTGCTGTTCATCTAATACTTCCCAGAAATTGCACAATTTCTCATTTACATCCCTTAATGTCAGCGTTGATCTGTCAGGCACTCAGCAAGACTCCGTCTAGCCCTCTGAGAAGCTTCCCCGTGTAACTGAATTTTCACTGCCGCGAACATTTGATGCTCATCACGGTTTAAATGGCAGGGGTTGTTCTTCTCGTATTCAGATTCATATCCCTATCAGTGTCTTCTCAGGTTCTCTTAATAATTTTTAATGCTTTGGGTTTGGAGTCTTTTTCTGACTTCTTCATTAATTCTACTCTTCTTACTGCCAACATTACAAAGAAATGTGATCTTTCCGAAGCAAGAGAAACTTGGCACTCATACAAATATGGATTTGACTAGTTTAGAACAGGATTCTGACCTAATTTTGTAGTCAGGATGACGCTCATTGAGGTAGTTTCCCTGCTGAGTCATCATAACTAGACTTTGGCAAAATCTGATGCCTGCCAAGCTTCAATCAGATGCTGGTGGCAAACGTAGACCCCCCTCAGCTCTTCTCAGAGTCTTTTATGATTTTGCAGAGGCAGTGCACACCTGACTGGGGCTGAAAATGCCTCTGCCTTGGGCTGTTACTTGAGACATGATAAAGTCTCCAGAGTCTTAAAGGTATGGAGGTGATGAAGCAAGCACAAAGCCTGGATCCCCTACTCCTGCATTGTGAATGGGGGATGGGGGGAGAGGGGTGGGGGCGCTAGGTAAAAGGATAAAGGGGGGCTTAATGGCAACCTGCCTAACCTCCTGACCCTACTTTGTTGGAAGGGAGGAACCAGGGGTACCTGACTGAGGCTCTATTCAGGAATAATAAAAGCACAAAGCTTGGATATCCGACATGTGGTTCAAATTCCTCCCATCTTTACAAGGACTTGGTGAAGGCTCTTGTCACAGACATACAAAGAAGTACAATTTCTTCTACTTGTATTGCAATATTTGTTGCCTCCTCACCAACACATTGTGCCATTATGGTTGCTACCTGCATATCACCTTTACAACTTTCCTCAACGTGTGTAGTTTGAGGAATGCTAAATGTCCAGAAATAACCATAACACATGTATTAATAACCCAAAGAGCTCTCATTCGTTCTGTCTTTCCCTAAATGTCTGGCAGCTGTAGCCAGCATTTATGAATTTGATGTACACAGTTACTAATCTAAGGCAGTCGGGGCAGGTGGGGGGTGAGATCATTACTCCTAGTAAGGCCAACATCTGAGGCCCGGAGCAGGATAAAAACACTCTGATCTCCTTCCCACATGCTCTACAGCCTTGGAACTTTCCCTCGGCAGCCAGATTCCTACTGACAGTGGATCAAACGAGCCTTTGCTTCCCTAGAATGAGTCTCTCCTCATTTACTCCCATCATGGGCATCCTTCCTCTCTTCGCTCAAAATGTCGGGGAAATACAAGTTCTCTTTACTTACTTGTGTATATTTCCTGCTTGTTAAGTCTTGAGCGTACTCAGTGCCAATGGCTGTCTGGGCTCACCAGACATTCCTACGAGAGGGTAGTAGAGTGAAAGAACAGAGGCTCTCAGGCTCTCCCCTGTCAGTGCAGTTTGCTCTGCACCTACTGCCCTATAGGGGGAGCCATGACCTCACGTTCCTGCTGTCCTACTCTTCCTCTCTTCCAGCTCTTCTGACGTGCTGTTTCACATTGCTTCCAGTGTTGTGCTTAAAAACAACTTCAGACTCTGGCTTGGCCCCAGTCCTGTGAATACATCAGAAACAGAATATACTTTGATCAAGTGCAATGCATCTTGCACGGTGATGTGGCAGGACAGACGGGCAGCAACATATAGCAGGTAATGATACGTGATTTATGTGCTTTTGCCTGCACAATGGGCCTTAGTGGCTGAGTAATAGGTATCACTGTCAGTCAATCTCACTGCTGCTCAACGGAAACTAAAATATGTGGCATTACACTGTTGTTGGATACAGAGCAGGCAGAAGCAATATCTCAGGAGTATGTGCCTATAAGCCTGTGTAGCCCATTATGGCTACCATAAAACAATTTCTTCTCCAATGCAGTGAAGGCACACATTATACTTCTATCAATTATTAAATTCAACTGTTACAATTCTGTTAAAAAAACACACACATAAATACAAAATGAATATAATAATGTTTTTCTTTGCTTTCCCTAAGTTTGTTTTGTGAGAGTGTTTATGAATGTAGTTCACACCTTTGTTTAGAAAGCTGATAATGATGAATGATAATATATCTTATCCCTGTGATATTCAACTTAATATTGCACTTCCTTAAATTACTTCTTTTTAATTAGAAAAAAAAAAAGATTAGATAAGAAATAATGCAAAAGAATACACATATTTGCAGTGCTTCCCAGCTACAGACTTTTTCCAGATCCCAGTAGAACACTTGGTGGATAATAGATGATTTATTTGCATTGTAGCCTGTAAACGTGCTCAGCACTTGAGCACTGAAGACAGACAATGTCTAAGTGTGCATGTAAGTGCATAAGGATGAATGCTATTGAGGATACACTTTTCCTCTGACCCTGTTTGAGCTGCAGGGCAAATACATCAGCCATGTGCTCTGAATAAACAACATAAAGAAGGGGTTATTCAATGGATCTCTGTTTTCCAGAGATAAGTGTGGCTTGAACACAGAAGCATCAAATGTGGGGAGAAAAAAAAAAGAAGGATTTTGATGTTTGGCCTGACCCAGAGATTATACATGCCCGTGGAGTGATGTGCTTCATGGCCTGGGTGACATAAGGCTATTGGCAGGATGTTGGTTGTTGTTTGCGGACCTTCATGCAAGAGAGACAGTTTGGCCTGAGGCAAGGTATACATCTGCATGTCTTTGATGCTGTGCCTCGGTTGATTCACATGTTGGGTCTGGGGTCACCTGTGCAAAGCAGTCCCTTAACATCTCACAACACATTATTCTAGGCTGGACAATTATCTCTCAGCTGGACAGACAACAGTGCAGTCTACATGATAGAGAGGCATACACTGTGTGCCCACTAGGTCCTTCTGTGGAACCACAAAATTAACCATAATAACATAATTGTCCTGAAATACTCACTTTTGAATAAAGTAGAATTTCAAGTTAAGGACCTGTTATTTAGTCTCCAGCTGATTTTATTTCGTGTTCAAAAAATTATAGAAAATCATTGTCAGAAATTGCTACAAAGCATCTTCAGGCTGGTTGTTGCCCTGCCAGCTATAGCTTTGGCAATTAATTTACCAGTAAATAATGTTATATGTTATAATGTTATAAGTTCCTTATAAATAAATTACTGCTTGGTAATATCAACAGTGCATTTAACTCAAGGAACAAAGTTGGAGGCCTTTGTTTCGTCTCATAACCTTTCTCTCTCCCTGTGTTTCCTGTCTGCCTCTTCACTGTCAACTGTCCAATAAAGATGAAAATGCCCAAACAATAATCCTAAAAGCCGTGTTATATTTTGCCATCAACCACCTTGACATCCACACTGTATATATCCTTATGTCCACTTCACTACATTTAGGGCACAGTAATACCTGCATTGGTGCTGAATGCTGGCATCTGACGTAAATTGTGAGGTATATAATTGTCCATTAAGGATGTAATTCTGAGGGATTTGAAAGTAAATTAACCACCCTGCTTATTTGTTTATTCAAAGTCTCTAAACACAAAAGCACAAACACAAAAAGTTAATTTAAAGCCCTTGAATTCACTTTAATCTACTTCAATGTCATCCCATAGTAAAGCATATGCATATTATTCTTGCAATATTTTATAAAGTTGTATGTTGTTTAAAAAGGTGTGCACGTGCACCCACAGACATGTACAAAACCAGTTTTGGGGACTGAAATGGGGTTTGGGGTCTCTGTACACAAAATTGACAATATACTCACTAGCTCGAACTAGACTGCACCACTGTGAGCACCAAAGGAAGGGAAGACTCTGTGACCCATCTGCTCACATCTATTCCACTACTATATGGGTATAATATTCATTTGCTTCATATTGACCATGGACTAATAATTGCAAAATCCACATAGACACACTCATTATTGTCTGAATATGCACCAACACAAACGCCACACACTCTAACATACATGTTACCATACTCACATGCAGGTGCAAACACATATGCATGCTGATGTGCACTTATTAGCATATTACATTTGCATGCATCCATTTGACCAGGCAAATATTGATGATTTGTCCAAACTTATTGTGTAAAAATAATAATCTGACGATTGCCAACGTCTAATTGCCACAGCTGTGTGTGTTTGTGTGTCTCTCTCCGCTAATAGAGCGAGTGGGTCCTAGCTCATTACTCCAGCAGAGAGAGGCTGCTTTATCTACTATCTGGCCCATTTTAAATGCTAGCCTATTTTTAAATGGGTTCCTACACACCGCCTTGTTAGCAGCAAAGAGCGTAATCTCTCACTAGGCTTCACTACACTCTCTTTCTAACTACCCAAGTCTCTCTCTCACTTATTGCCTGGCTTTCTCTTTTACTTGTTGTTGCCTCATATAATTAATGAATGGGAGACAATGTGTTGTGTCTTTTCGCCAGTAAATAATGAGTTCATGCAATACACAAAAACGTAGTCATGTACATGAAAGTACTAGTAAATTAAAAAAAAAGTTTTTAAGGATAGTTTGTGTTATTGTTGGTGTTATGAACTTTATATCAATGTACAGACTGTTATTCTAATGGTCCCCCACTACCTGACTTCAAATTTAACACCTGACTAGAATATTCAGTACACTGGTAGACTCTACTCTGTGCAGAGGGGTTGAACAGTTAAATGGGTAATTGTATTTGCCTCAGTGCCGAAGATTAACTCTGTTGTCTCACATCTATAAAATGATCTACAGTGAGATTTCAGAGAACCGCTTCCCTCTGGAGCGAATCTTGAGAGCTTGTTACTTGAAATGCTTCAAGGATTTTCACATTGTCCATCTTCCTCGCTCTCTCTGCCTCCCGCTTCCTCTCATGTCCTACGTCTCTTTTCTTCTTTTCCATCTGTTTCTCTTTGTCCTCCGTTACTACGGGTAAGATCAGGTCTCTTGCTTTTCCCCTTCACTCTTGCTCTCCCTCTCTTTTTCTCTCTCACGTGGTGTGCAGGGGATACTTGGCCGACACCCAATTTGCAGGCAATGTGTTGTAATTGCTTTTTGTTGGTGGTAAAAAAAAACAAAAAAACTCCTCACTGCATTCTATTGCATTTGTTTATCACTGCACTACATATACAGTACAGGATATGCATGTATCTGTTGAAGATGTCAGACATGTAGGTGTTCATGTGATGGCTTTGTTTCCAATTGTGTTTGCAAAGGTTGTACTGTATTGCTTTTGTACAAGAGCCTAAAAACTGTCCACAGAGTGTTTTTCTTTATGTCTCAAGTGTTTGCATACCTCAGTGGTACATCTCTGCATTTGCATGTCTGACAATTGGCTGCAGGAATCTGCTGTGAAGGACAGTCTCTTTGTCTTTGGAGGGAACTCATTAGGTGTGCAGACGTTTGCCCCATCCTCTTTAGTGCTTACTCCGTCAACACCATTTGTGCATTTCATTTTTCACGGCTGCTCTTTCACTCCACTCCCTCTGCATCACCCCCCCATCCCCCCGTCAACCCCAGCCCGCCTCTCGCTGTTTCACCCTCCGCCCCCTTCCCCTCTCGTTCTCTATCCCCCTCGTCTTGGACCAGTGCAAATCTAGAGCATTCTGCTGCAAGGGCTGATATTTCTGAAGCCAAGTAACACATACATTTATGTTTCAAGCACCCATGACTGTGACGGACATGTATATAATGTTATCAGACCCTGTCAGACATGCCAGCTCTTTGCTGTTGTTCATTTGAAAGCTATTTAATGTGTCAGGCCCGTGTGTGGTGGAGACCCACAGTGCTTCTTTCCTGTAACATGACTCTCATTTTGCAGGTGTTGACACACTACTGCACATGAATATGAAACACATTTTACATTTAAATTCAAGGTATTTAGCTGATGCTCTCATCCAGAGTGACTTACAAAGAGCGGGCAGCATGGGGGGTTGTCAGTGTCTTGCCGTAGCGAACTTCAGACTCTCATGGTAGTTGCGGGGATTGATCCTGTGACACTTTGGATGTCGGATTTCATATAATATGCTCTGAGAATGTAGTGTAGCAGCAGTGAGGGGCTATATTAACTATGTATTTAGTGTAGTGAGATGCTACTGATGAAGCAAAGTGCTCTTTTCATTGGGAGAGTCTAGAAGTTCAGCTTTCTAAACCCATGGGGGGTAGAAGTCTGTCTTTATCTGATAATGAGCCCCGTCAGACATGTCCCCTCTCTGCACTCCAGTTGAAGAGGTCTCTTACTCTTTGAGTATACAACCAATCACTGGCTCCTGAGCCCTGTACCCACATCATACCATCTTCCTTCCATCCTCAGAGACAGTGTCTCACTTCAGAAGGGCTGTCATTTCCACTGCACAATGTAAATGTCTCAACATTTCACTGTTCTTTAGCAGATTTAGATGGCAGGCAGATGTGACTGAAACACTCAGTGTATGGAAATTGCACCATGTGACATCAGTTAACTCCGCAGAGCATGCCTTACTTTATCAATTTAGCTGGTGTGTAATGCTTCACATGAGAGGATAAAGAGAGCAAGCTAACAAAAGCTCTAATGTGGGTAAGTCTTGATTTCTTAGTCACTGGTTGCTGTTTTGGAGTTAAATGTCAAAAGTGTTTGGATTTTCATATTTAATTTTTTGAGCCAACTGTTCAATTACATTTTCTTATTTTATTTCAACATGAAGGTCTAAATGCTGTTTTTGACCACTCCACCTTCAGGAAAATAAAATATTTCTGGTGAAGAAATACAAAATCGTGTATTCATTTATTGGCTTAAAAGAAGTCAAACTTCAGCCTATCGGCCTATAAGATACCAACCATGCAATTAATTAGTTGTAGAACATGATCTCCCCCTGTGTTGCTAAAACACATAGATTCCCAGAAAACATGGCCTCAGAGTCCTGTTGATGGAGAGAAACACACACCAGGAGAAATTTTGTTGGTCACACAGTTGGGATGAGTTACTTATTGGGGATGGGATACTCTGATGCAGCCCCTGTTTGAGATTTAGACTGATGAGACAGTCATTCTGTAAAACTTGACTTCTATATAGACATGTCTTTTAAATGCTTCTGACTCAAACCTCATATATATACTGTAGATGTTATCATCATCAACTAAATGACTACATCACAAAAGTGCTTGAAATTAAACACTTTAAAGTTGCACATACTCAGAGACCCACCTCTGACACTGTTATAGCATGCCCACTTCAGGCTCGAGGGCGACGTAGTGTGTTTTGCTGTGTTGGTGGAGGTCCAAAGCGGCTCTTCAAAATTAAACTGTGGAAAAGCCCCACAGTCAACATTGGCTTAGCTAGTGCCACTGGCAAATCGGGTCGGATGTGCAAAAGTCACCTTGACAGTTTCCACAACAGTGCTGTCATTGGTAGACAGCGATGTCATCCAAATAGATGGTGGGTGTTAAGCGCGTTAAAGGACATCACACACAGTCCAGAGGAGACACTGCAAATGTTGAAACAGGGCAAGCAAAACATAGGCAACATAGTGTTTTACCTGTTATTGCAGCAGCCATGGGCAATATCATTGCATTTACGCACTATGTGACTGTGTGTGCATGTATGTGATAATGTGGTTTTTTTTTTGCTCTGTTGATCAAGGCCCTAATGTATTCAAAGGTATGTTACCTGCGCTAGAATAAATTGAACAATATTGGGTTTCAAACCTCTTAAGTCACCTCCCCACCACCCGACTTGATATGCACCATTTCCCCTCACAATAGAGGGATTAGTGATTTACCTACATTACTACAATGCAATGCACATGTCGAGCTGACAGATTTAGTGACTCTCGCCAACAGGATTTTTCATCGTAATACGCACTTTATTCTTCCCTGTAAAAGTTCCCTGACATATTAAGTAGGATTGAACAGACATAACAAACTGTGACAGCAACTGTGATGAATGGTCCTGGAGTCACAATCTGAAATTTCACTGTTTACAATTCCTCAGAAGCAATTTTGTTACATAAATCATAATCTGTATATATGAGCTGTCAAAATCAAATGTTCTAAGAGTGGGAGACACCGCATTCGTTGACTCCATCATGCCAAAATGGCTGGATATGCTGACAACATTTCTGGATTATGAAGCGGTAAACTTTCTGCAAAATTAACATATTTTCCCACCACAACAATTGAAGTTTGACCACGTCTGCAAAAACAGCACTGCCACAATCACCAAAACATTTGCCACAAACTACAAACACAATTGACTTGACACGTGTACAACTAAATTCTTCAATATAAGTGGTGAACGGTATTTGTTACATTATGTGAAAACATGGTTTTCTTGAATGCAGGACAAGCTAACTGTATTTACTGTACTTTTTTAAAATTTAAAATATCGTAACCCTGCATCTTCAGGTGTGGTTCATTATGAGCCAAGACAGCGAAAATCCTGTCTTTAACCTACAAATGTTCCCCATACTCAGTCTGTAATAGCATTGAGTTCCCAGAGAGTCCTATTGGACTTCTGTTTGGCAGGGGGGCTATTGATTTCATTAAGAAGACGTGTGGAGCACATTACAGAATGATGACTGCTTCATGGGAGGTCAACAAGAAATCAATAGGAAATTATATTACAGCTTCGACTGGCTGGGGTAAGGCCAGCTACCACGCGCCACCGCCAACACGCGACTGTAAAACGAGGGAAGGATTTCTCCTGCAGGAATTTCTTGTGGGAGTGAAACATGGTGAAGGCAATAAAAGAACTGAGGATTAACCATCACCTTGTCTGTCAGTACGAGGCTGACCAAGTTGAACCGGACTCGCAGACCAAACAAACTATGATCCTATTGAGAGTCTCCATCTGTCCACTGTACTCGCTGGCTAATGTATAAAAACAGGAAGAATGCAAGATGTTACAAAATAACATGTAACAGTAGAGATGGACACATTTCTACAGAAAGCCTATATCAGGGTTCCATAAAGATGGTAGGTCTTGGATAGCGTCAGTCAAAGGGGCAACCTTAGTGGATTTAATAGCCTACATATTAATGTCAGTGTCATCATTGAAGCTTGAAACCTTTTACACACAACACCAACTCTTTCTCCTAAATATTACTCCTGTATACTACTCATTTGCAACAGCAAATATGTTTTGAGAGAAACACAGTGCCAGCCAGAACACATTTTATTATCAGCTCATTAAGGAAATGTTTTTTAATGAACATATCTGCAAAGTTGCAAGATTTTAATACTGAATACTGCTGCAAAATGTTCCCATTCAACATATTTCATTTGTTTTCCCTGCAATATTCACTTGTGGCAACAAAAGACTTATTAATGTTTCTAGGGCTTTGTTTAGGCAAGTCCAAGTAAGTTAGGGAAAGAACGATGTCTCGGTCAATTGAACAGCGACACAAGACAGGAAGTATTCTATCTATAAATATCTGTGTATATGTATATATATATATATATATATAGATAGATAGATAGATAAAGAGTAGCAGGCACTGCAGTTTCAGCAGATATAATACCTCCAAAATGCAGGATCGAGGTAAGCAGTACCTTTTCCGGTGCTGTTGCTAGGATTAAAAGACAGATGGGTCAGGGTTCCCCTACATGTAATGGAATATAGCTGACAATCGCAGACAAGCCAAGACACAGCTCCTGATATTCTCAAAGTGAAATATTTCTAGCAGGAATAAGAGTGGAGTAACCAAACAACAACGCAACATACATTTACAGTCTAACATTGAACACAGCACATGTTGGAGACAAAGACCGACTGAAAATATATTCAAATCCCGCCTCCCTCCCCCATGCTAGATACCGCCGTACCCTCATGTGGAGCACGGGAAAACCCTGATCATTAATATAATCATCACCCCCACACGGGCGTTAATACTCATATTACTGATAAAAACGACATTTGAAATAGGATGTCTGACCTCTTTAAAATGTCTCGCTCCAGGTCTTTCTATTCGGTAAAACACATTCTCATACTAATGGAGTTCATATTCACAGTTCTCTATGGCGGGGTTTCATCTACTACTGCTCCAGCACAGTATCATTAAACACTACTGTATAATTTAGTGATGCCCTACATTCAATATGCTACATTCCAATGCATAGATTTTGTTGTACCACACTTTGCCATACTATTGAACTGCATAAATAATAGAAGAGAGTTTGGCTTGATCAGAGAATGGAAACAACAACACAATGAAAAGGCTGATTATAGTGGAGAGAGCTCAGACGGGTGCCAAAGCACAGTGTATTCCAGGGGGACACAGTGCAGCCTGCTGCTTTTGTATAAAGTATGTTATGTTGTTTTTTTTCTCGTTTTTTTTTTTTACATTTTGGCAGTGTTTGAGGATATAAAAAACAATAACTGTGGGATAGATGTACCGTATGTTTTTTTCTCTGCAAACCACATAAGAGCATACTAAGGGTATTTAAAAAACTGAACACTGTGACATAAACAGCCTTATGTAGTTGAGAAATGAGAAAGTCAGTCATCGGGTCATCACCACACAGATGCATTTATGGAGGTTCTGCAACCCCAGGCTGGTGAACATGAGACAAGTTTATGCAAATGAGCGTGCAGAGTAAGGGCTAATGAGATTTATCAAAGCTGATGCTGTAACCGTGGGAGGCATGGCTTAGTTGGCGTGTGAGGAACCAAAATAAGTGTCAGGAAAAGCATGCCCCCTGGCAGATGATTTATACCTGCTTATCAAAAATACGATATCTACTAACATCGAGCTGCCGTGAAAGACCTTGATGATAGATGATTAATTACAGTGTGAATTAATTCTGAATTAATTACATTCTCTACTAGACATTATTAAGGCTCCAGAAAGACAAAAGTTCTCTATTGAAACATGTTTGTCTACTTGTATATATTGTAATGTTTCAATATATATGTAAAACTAATAATATATCAATCAACATACACTGTATATATATTGTGTATTATAAATAAATGAAAGTCTTATTAGGAATTAGCCTTTCTAATTGACTGAGCGAAGCCTAACGACTGGCACACTTGTAGTCCTTTCCTTTCACAAAAATCTCTCCTGATGGGAATTCTGGGTAAAAGTAATGACATACCAGAGTACTTTGGATGGGGTGGTGGGGTGGTGGGGGCTTAAGCCATTTCACCAATGAAACCATGAAGTCTCAGTGAAGAAAAAAAGAGCAGAGTGAATGACAAGTTAATTGGCGGGATCTGTGGACCTCAGGGTCCGGTCCTGATGTGGAGGCCAGACGGGGTGGGATGGTATGCCAGCTAATCCGCCTTTGTCCTCCCCCTGGTGAGGGACTGGCTCCTTAGAGAGGAAGGACCTGTTCAAGTGAGTACCTCAACAATCTGATTGTTCCAGCTCCAGTCCCAGTCTCACAAAGGCTGAGTTGATTTTTACTTTGACTGAAATGGCCTTTGGCATGTACTCCTTGGTTTTATTGACATCAAAGAAAGAATGTCTCACTGCAAGCTTTGAAATAATCAGCTGTTATCTGAAATGGCATGTTAATTTATGACCATTAACGGTATTTAATTCAAAATAATCTATCTTTGTATAAACAGCTAATTAGTTCTTTATTGAATGACTGTGACCTCACATAGGCTTCAAATGTCTCTAAGTTTCAGTTCTAAAATAGACTTATCTTATGCCCTCGGACTGTCCAGTCTATTGGTATAGCCCAGGGGTACACACTAAAAGTCACAGAGTTAGACTTACCAAAGGTTCTAATGTGTCACAGGTCCGGAAAGGGTGGTTTAAAACTCCATAATTATGGAGCAGTTAATGGGAAACATGACTCCTTTGTTGTGTAAGGAAGTCTTTAAACAAAAGGTAAGATGACCCAACAGAGACACAGATGTTAGTGTTCAATAGTAAGTTTTTCACTGTATTCATAAAATGTTGATCACATTGCCCCCTCTTGCTGTGTCATTGATTTAATAATAATTACATTTAATAATCAGAATTGCTAGCTTGACAACTGGTTAAGTTGTGTGATTCTTACCTCATCGTCAACCTTTCTTTTCTATTTGTTTTGAACATGCTATTTCGCTTTTCCAAACTGGGCTCCTACCTCGCCAATGAGCACGCTAACTACCGTTACCAGTGGCTGAAAGATGGCAGGTGAGGTGACATGATAGCAATGTGTCACTCAGGAGTATGCCCTAATGTGATTCCTCTTACTCAATGGACGACACTTTAGTACTTACTCTTAAAGGAAAAATACACCTTCACATGCAGCTCTCACTGTTAAACATCATCAGTGGTGTTCAGTGTGTTCCAGCAGTTATTTTGTAATGGTGTTATAATTCACTTACTGTACTGACTTTCCCTCAACATTTTCATCTACTCTCGCTCCATTTAGTGATATCCTACTTTTAGAAAATCTCTTCTGAATGGATGAATGGACTTGAACTTGTTGCTTTGAGGAGGTTAGATGAGTAGGCAGAAAAATAACTTATAACAGCAGAGTTTCTTCCAGCTGAGAAAAGTGAAAATTGTGCCCTCTAATCAAAATGGAGCATGTCTTGTGTCTCAGCTGCATTATGGTTCATAGAGAAATTAATATCGCCTCTGCTTCAGCTATTAAGGAATGTTATTAAGTCAGTATCCTTGAACTTTCACAAAAACCCAGAAAAAAAAGAAAGGCTGTATTTCATTTATAATGTGTTTGAAACAGTTAATGTGTTTGAGTTTAAGGATAAGCTCTGTTAAACATCTTAGATCTATAGGAAATAGGTGGGAATATCCTCCTCCGAGAACAAAGGAGAGCCGAAAGCCCACTGATTACCATTCCCCCATAAAAAAGAAACATTGCAAAGAAAACCTGTGAGTCATTCATCACAATTTAGTTACTTAGCCCCATATTCCACACCTGGGTACCCAGCTTGCCATTAATGTCAGCTGCTCACCAATACAACTCAGCGAGGCACTCCAGAATATCCACTCTGACACATTGGCTCCTCACTTTGGAGATTAGAGATTCATATTTCAGTTAGAGACATTTTATTTTCAGCCTGAAGTCTCTATGCCCAATAACATTTCCCCTTAGAACTGGAGACTTACTTTGGAGGGAATGATGTGAGTTTAAAGACAGAAGCACACTAGAAATTAACTTGTTAGAGAGCAGTGAAACCCAGTGCCAAAACAATGCAAATATTATTAAAAATAATCATATAAAATTAATCATAATAATCAAGATATAGTAATCTAGATATTACTTGAATTTTTACCATAATATAAGAAAGTACTGTTCAAGGAAATAGTAAGATGTGATTCCCCCCAAGTATAGCTTTTAAAGCTGGACTAAGTGATTTGTGTCCTCCAAGGAGAAGAAAGCCATCAAAACAAATGTAAAGTGAGTCTTAAAATACTAAAGTATTATATCAGTTTATCAAGTTGTTATGCTAAAGTGTTAGCAATTGCCTATATTTTGACATTTCGCACTTTCGCACCATAGGTAACCCATCAGAGTTCTCACTTGTAGCACCCATTGAATGTAAGTCTTATAATAATTATAATTCATTCAGTGTTAATAACAAAAAATAACCGTTACTGCAGCTTTAAAATGTAAGCGTGCTAGCAGTTGCAGTCATCTCTGTAATTATAACTTGGCAGACATACCTTCTGTAAAGGATTTAGTCACATACTTACAATAAAAAAATATTTTTTCTTCTTCACAATTTAATTTAAAACGTATTGCACAGAGCCCACATCATTACAGGATTAGATCCAAATCACACCATGAGAGACATTATATTCCATATATAATTGATTTGGGTTTAAATTCACATTCTAGGAGCTCATTGTTGAACAAAGCTTTGTCCTGCCTTTTATAATTACTAACTGACCCTCATGTCATCTTGAACAATATGTTATGTTAATTGATATGTTTGACATGTGAACTGGCAGGTGGTAAAAGGCGGAGGCATTTGTGGCCTACTTGTGGCCTTTTACATAAAAAATCACGAGGTTTTTGCATAAAGGTATACTATCAAGAGGAACTGAGTGTGTGAGAGGGTGAGAGTTAAGCAGGAAATTGTGTTGATTCACCTTTGTTAAGTGCAATTCAACACTTTGTATAACAGTATCTGGACGCAAAGTACCTGGAGTTCAAGGTCAATGTTGTTACAACACCATTGCATCAACAGAAAACACATGTATGCATCATCGTCTATGTTAAAATTGAGTTAATAGGTCTTGTTTCACTCCTTGGATGTTTTAGAAATTGTATCATAGATGCTCTGATACAGCGCTTCCTCTGCAAGCAGCATTCAGAGTAACATCACACACAGACATATATTACATCTATATGTTTATGTATAAGAACCATCCTCCTTCGCTGAGCCTGAGGATGGATAAATTGAGCAAACAAACAGCTTGAGGTCTACCTGCAACTGTACATACTGAATGAGCATCATCGAGTGAATCTGCATACATCTAAGGGATGCCACCGTGCCAGCCTTATATTAATTTCACATTTATATTCATATCGTGCCCCTGAGGGCATGTCTAAGCAGGATACCACTGTAGGGGGTATGGAGGGGTGGGGTGCATGCCTCCAAATCAACATCTCAAAGTGAAAGTGTTAAAGCATCTCAAAGAGCAAGCGTTAAAAGCGTAAACATGCATACTCGCCAGTGGGAGAAATGGTTGTTCATACTAATGGAGTTCAGTATCTGACTGAGCAGTGTTGATTGTTTTGCAGATGACTTCTGTCCTCTATAATGACTTTGCAGTTGCCTCACAAATATGACATCTGGCACAACCCAATTGTAGCTTGACCTCATCAAACCTAAACAGGCATTGTTAGCAAGCTTACTATAGACTCATCTAATTCAAACACTATTAGCAATAGCGTTATTAACATTGGCTTAAGTTAGCTCACATAGCAGTATTTAAAGAAGTTAAAAAAAAGGGGTTTTTCTTGTGCACAGGAAGTAATGGATTTTACATTTCTGAAGGCAGTAAGAGCAGTTTGTAGTTAGAATAATAGAAGAGTAATGTAAAGTAGTAAGGAAATGAGTGGTTAGCAGCTCGTGGTTGCCATAGTTACATCTCGGTAAAACTGTATTCTGCATGAGTGCATGTTTTTGTGCATGTGTGAGTAGCTCACTTGTGTCGTGCAACTAAAATCTTTTCACCAAATCATGTTTCGGTACCTTGAAATGTATCAGTCGTGAGCCCTCTGTGACACCGAGAAACACATGCCTGGCCTAGAATTAATGTCTGTGCCATGCATGTAAAAGTTCAGTTCAGAAACATCTTGTTGTCTTGTTGCCAAAATAAAAAACAAACAAAAACACAGAACATAATCTTGAAGGTTTAGTACTTTAAATAAGACTAACTTATTACAGGCTTTTATCAATGCTGTACTAATATACAGCGTTAATATACACAAATAATCGCACAGACTGCACAAATTTTAAAGGGTCGGCATTCTCATGGGGAACCCACTCAGATGATTTTAATTATTTTGGCTGATTACACCTCTTCTCAGGACCACATGGGTATGTGGACTGTGCTTGATTTACATCTCCTTCACTCTCCTGTTAGCTTAGTTGCACCTGGAGCAGGACAAATTGAAACATCTGCCTTCTTTTGCAGATCAGTGTAACTTTGGACCCTCACACCAAGCTTCATCCATACTAAATAAACACAAATGCACAATGTTTGCATATGGGCCTGAAAAGTACAAATGTAAATTCTATTTCTTTCATTGGCTCGGTCTGCTTTCTCCACTTCGGCTGTTGCTGTTGCCCACAAACACGTGTGCGCGCACAGAAAACCACACACATTTCTGAAGTACAACCGGCGCACAGAAGCAGAATGCTTTAGATACTCAGCCTTTGTTCTGCTGCTGTGTAGAAATAAACAAGCCTCACCACGCCTCCTCACACAGTGAATTTCAAGGCCACATCTTAATTGAAAAGCTCGAGTGGGCCATTACATTTTGTGTAGGAGGCAGGAAAGAATCATTTGAATTCACATACTCTGTTTAAAGTGATGACTCAGACGCCTCGACTAATGGCATTTATTTGGCAGTCAAGTGAGAAACAGCATTATTAGTAAATCATACTGACTTCTTTATGTTTGTAATGATTTGTCCATTAACTCCTAAAAATTGGTGTATTTGAATTAGTCCTTGACGTTAGTACCACTGGACTTTATCGGTTCTAATCCCTTGAGTACACTCTTGGACCAAGTTTTCAGTGGTAATTTGTTGATCAAATTTCAGGAAAAAGAGCAAGCACAAAGACATAAAGAAGAGAACAAAACAGTGTTTTAATAGCTAAGTTAAGAGTACATTATTAAGTCATTACTCATCTTTTTTTTCCAGTCTTTGCTTTAAACAATTTCCAGCCTATACATTCATACTAATAAACCGTCTCACAAACAGACTGTTGATTCTAAACTTTAAGAGAGCAGACTGGTTGTGGTAATGGGAAAACAGCCTGAATGTAAAGCAGAAAGTGATAGCTGTATGGTAAGGAGACAAAGAGAATAGAGTAAGTGGTAGAGAGGCGAGGTTTCATCGGTGTTGGACGAGTGTTGACACGTAATGGAGCTGAGAGGACTCACAGGGAACGGCAGCGCTTTGCTATTTCCAGCCTCTCGTTGAGATAAGATGAACAGGGGAGTCTCTTCAGCATATCTTCAGGATAGACCATCTGGAGTCTTCCCACACTCCGTTGTACATTCTCACATGCTAATAATTTGGTTGATTTATGCGAATGGCTAACAGAGAAACTCATAAAATAGATTATTGTTCCGAAACTAGTTAATTAATCAACTGTTAGGCACTCCTACATTGTACATTTCCGTGAGTACAAATCAAACAAATGACAAATAAATCAGCAAGTTGTTCAAATTCCCCAAGATGGATATTTTATAGTGATTTCTTGGAGAGATTACTTACCATTTGACCACAAAACACACAGGGACTTGACTGATCCTGTGATTACACTTTTCCTCAGCCCAGAAACTTTAAGCCCAATCTCTTATATTGAACCATAAAAGCTTTTCCGCCTCTGCATAGTGTTGCCTGTTAACCCTCGAGGCTAACCATGCCGCAGGTACGGCTCCTAAGATGGATTAAACAGCAATCGTTGAGGCAGAGGGCTCCGAAGCCTGAGGTTATATATTCACAAGCCACCCTCCTCCCTGAGGCTGAGGGCAGCCAGTATAGCAGGTCTTATCTAGGGCGTTTTCTGTGCGGGACCTAACGGCACTGTGTCAGCCTCTCAGAAACACCAACAAAGGTTGCAGTTTCATTGTAATGAAATTGACTTTTCCAGTTTTTTTCTTTTTTTATGCAAGCAAGATACGTGATTTAGACTGGCAGTATACTCCACATGAAATCCACATCAAATTTAGCGTGTTCTTGTAGGGCAAACATTCCTCTGGCAAAAGGCATTTTTGTTACAAACTTGTATCTGTAAGAATGCATCTGTATCTGTATCTGCATCTTATCTGTAAGATTTTTTTTTAAACAACTGTTATTTTCAAGAATTGCAGTTTTTGTGCAAATACATTCAAAAGTAACAAGGCTATACACTTTTCAACCCTATTAATTCATTTTTGCGAAGTTGATGCTTTGTCTGTAGGCTAACAGCTCTGTCTGTGGGTTTTACTAAAAGCAACTTTTTCTGTATAATGAAGGAAAAAACAATAGCTTGTGCTGTGTGTCACAAAAAGTACATTATTCATCTGTCTGAATGTAAATGTTCTTTTCCTCTAAACAACCACTTCCTTTGAGGCATTAACTCCCCGTCACTTAGTAACACCACAGATGGTGTGGACTCACACAGAGATGTCCTACACACGTGAGGAGTCAATGTATGTGCGATAGACTGCATAACTGTGTCTCTGTGAAATCTCTGCCCATGTTTGCCTGTGTGTGTGTGTGTGCATACGGGTGACTGCATAAATGCAGTGTGGCTGCACTGAAGGAGCTCGGTTCATGACTCCATGTAAAAAGGTCAGCTGCGGGGCAAGCGTGTGATTGGTGCTGTATGTGTGTGTTTACATGTGCACGGACAGTTCAGCACAAATGCTCCTGTTACCTTTTCAAGCCAAAGGTCCACATGACCTTTCTCTGGCTACCTGCATGTTATTGCTTTATATGCACCTGCCAAAGGGATTAAAAACAGGCGAGAAATTTACTGTCCTATGAATCCAGTGTTGAATCCTGCTTTGATTTAGTACACCATAAATATACACAGAGAGAACCATGCCTTAAAAGCTTTTAAACAAAGCCAGGCTTGCCTCACTGTAGACAACCCAAACTCAAGCTGGACCTGGAAACACTCTAAAACTTGCTGTAAATGGCGTAAACAATGTTGATAAGGATAAAGGTATAACATGCCATGCATGTTCTGGCAAAAGGTCATCATCATCAGGAACATGTATTTGTTCCTTTTCCAAGTCCTCCAAATTAAATGACAAAATACGTTGTTTGTCTGTTCCCTCTAGAATGACATATTTCTGACCTGATTCCCCTATCAGCAGGACGACATAATTTGTCAGTGACTTCCAAAACCGTTCTCTGTTTTATGCTGTGATAACTATGGTTAAAGTTTGGTTAGATTTAGCACAAAAACAACTAGGTTAGGTTGAGGGAAACATTGCGGTTTGGGTTTAAATGACTTCTTCGGTAAGCTGTCATGGTTGCAATACTAAACACTTGGTTAAGGTTCACGTTGACTAACCTCCTGCTTTGCTCCCATCATAATTACTACGATTGCTAGAGGGATTTGTTACTTACACATAAACATATGTCATGTTGGGACACTGGCTGGAATGACTGATGCGGCCGTTCTTCATGGGAGGACAGTCTCGTCTTTTTGGTTGTACTGTACGAGTAGATACAAAACTTCAATGGTGGCTGGAATGACTGTGGTTTTGCAGATTTTGTATTTTTTTTAACTGCATTTAATTCCATGGATGATGTGGACCAAGTGTAAAATAAAAGGCAATCACTAAATGGGACCTGCTTGAACAACATCCAGAATCAAATACAATATCATGACATTTCTGGCGTTCCCATTGCTGACATAGAAACTAGAAATAGACAAAACACAGATTGTTTTGTCAATTCAAAGACAAATAACAGAAATTCTATTCCATTTGATAGAACATATGCCTGTTTGTCTGTGAAACCTTTCTCCTCATGCACCTGTTCCCCATCGATCCATCTAGTTGCCTTCCAGACAAGGTCTTTCAAGGTTTTCTTATCCCCACTACTTTTAGGATAAGCAGTAGATTTTGAGATGTTACATATGCCAATCCCAGCTTTCACTTCCTGCCCCTTATTTTTTCTCTTTTACAAATCTCACCTCAATATTTTTTCTCAAAGATGGCTGGGAGCTACATCCAGGTCTCCAACTGGACTGAAAATTATTATGGCAGTTGCAACAAAGCCAATTGCTTTCCACTAACAACATCCAAGTGCAAATTTTTCCATGTGCCTTCACAGGAATACGTCACTCCAGTGAACAGATTTATAAGTTCTTCCATTGGCTCACAGTGTGACCTGCACCTACAGCATACTGTCCAAACTCACACAGGAAACTGATTCGAGACATCCCTCACTCTAAATGAAGCATATAATCAATCAAAGGGGGGTAATAATGTCAAGGTCCGCCAACAAAGCCACGATGTGAATGAGTGTGATGCATTCCTGCATATTTGTGTCTGTTAGGCAGCGAGGCTAAGAGTAACACAATCTCCAGGAAAGTGGAAGGGAAATAAAGGGTCGAGGAGGGGCTGAAGAGACAACAGGTCACAGTGTAGGGTTTAAAAAAAGAGGAGAAAATAAGGAAGGCGGGCTGGGAAAGAGGGTTAAGAAGGAAGACTATCAGTGACCCTATCCCTAGACACTTCCACTGCTGTATCTGTGGGCTGTCTCTGGAGAGGCGAGGTGCCTGGACACTGCATTCCCAGGGAAGAGGAGAGATTAACATTCCTCGGATGCTACAGTATGGAGAGTTATGACAGAGGTGGTCCCAGGGGAGTTCACTTACTAACAGGATGTAAGGGAGAGGAGGGAAGAAAATCTGATTTACTCACCATTTAACGTATGAAATACAGTATGACACTGATGTGAAAATAAGTGAAATCAACTAAAAAATAGGGTGGTTTTCATGTTTAAACGGGTCTTTTTTTTTTCTTTTTAGCCATGATTGCTTAATCACTTAGTGGTTACCTTTGTTTTTATCTAGAAATTCATCACCTGACAGTACTGAAGTGCACCTTGAAAAGAAGTATGCGGCTCCCTTCCCTGCACAAAAATGCAGCTGTTTAATTTTCATTTCCCAGCCTTCCTCAGCTGGCCCCACGAAAAACTGAAACAGTTGCGAGTGGGTGAACAGTGTTTGAGGGGAGGGGGTGTACTTGGTTAAAACTGTCACAGAATGAAATATGGGTGTTTAAAAGGAAAGTGTTGTGACATACAATACCACACTGAGTAAGCCACAATGTGTGTGTGTGTGTGTGTGTATGTGTGTGTGTCTGATGACATAGGACGGCCACTGTCTGTCTGTTTGCCCTCCCACTATTTCCTATGAACTCGTCTGTGCTCGCAGGACAAAAGGCTCCTTCAGTGGCTCTGTCTGCTGGCCAGCGGAGCAGCGGAGGCTTTGTCTGCATAGGTTTTGTGGGAGAGAGAGAGAGAGAGACCAGGATCAGTCCGCTGATGTCTGTATGTGCACACAAACATATTTATGTGTGGTATGTATCCTTTTAAATATTAAAAAATTGACCATATGCACACGAGTAAAGGTGTGAGAATATTTCTGCGAAGTGAGGACATTTTGGCTGGTCTTCACTTCCTCAAAATGCAGTTTGAGGGTTAAGACTTTGTTTTAGGGTTAAGGTTATAGTTAAGTTTAGGATATGGTTAGTTGTGGCGAGGTTTAGGAGCTTGGGAATGTACAGCGTAATGTGATTGAGGGTTCTCACAAGTATAGAAGTGTCTATTTGTGAGTACGTATCCCCCTCAAGTATGTCTGCCTAGGTGAGTGTGCATGACTGTGCACTATTGTTACTTTCTCTGTCATTTTTGGTAGTGCATTACTTTATGTCCGTGTGACTGTGTGTGTGTGTGTGTCTGTCTACGTTTCAGTGTGTGTGGGTGTGGAGATGATACAGGCTGTCAGACTGTAAAGCACTGTGAGGAGTCAGGGGAGGCGTGGGTCTGTTCTCAGATGCTTCCCTCTGTGACCTCGGACCATCATAAATCTCCTAATTCCCTCATTCCACTGTCAAACGGAACGGCGCTCTCATGTGCTGGAAATTCCCGACTGCTAGAGAACAAATTCTACAGTAGCTCCACAACTAAGGCTTGTCCTCTGTGGTGCTGTTACAATCTGACAGGGGCATGCGGTCATCGGTGACTTTTACTGGCCGCTACAACATCGATAGAACTTCGACTTTAGTCTTCTATCATCCCTTGTGCTATGGTGGCATTTTTGGGTTGTAATGCATCGGTGGCGGCTGGCTAGCGAACAGCAGCTAGCAGCAGCAATAGCAGATATCAGCAGCAGTAACAATTACATGTGTTTAGCTGGGTGTTCAAATAGACCATCCTGTAATGTGAATGGTTGTGTGTTTGCAGCTCAGGTAGATCAGCTGTTTCATCAGCTGATGAATATAGCACTGATGACTTCATTTTTCCCACTGGAACCTACTAAGTAGGCTAAATTTTACCTTTTGCTTTTTGCTTAGAGAACAAAGGTTTTCAGTCTTTGTAGGTAAAATGTCCTGTAGTCCCTGTTGTTGGCTTGTAGCTTTGTCCTCTATCAATGAACTGTTGAAAAAAAAATTGTAGGTGGTCTTGAGGGAAAGAGAATGTCTTGCCAACAGACAGGGAGTTTTCATTCCAAAGCATATGAGTAAATGGAATTATCAGATTCTGGCGTAGTAATCATCGAGTCACTGGAACTGATTAACGACCCTTGTATTGTGTTCTCTGTTTGCTATGGAAGAGTCAGATGCTACTTATGGTCCTTGTAATGGGGCATATAGTAAGACTGTCAACTCTCACAACAAAGGTCTGTAGGCATCCAGGTCCATCAACACCAGCAGCTTACTCAACATGTACAATCCAACTTCAGCACCCAGCTTGTTCATCCCAGCCCACCATAAAGGCTCCCTAGTAACAGGACATACGAAGTTGTGAAATCTAGCTGTAGCTGTAGAACACCATGTCCACTGATATGTACAACAAATCACCCATTTGTGCATGAGTGACAGGCTTTCAACCTGAGAATTTGTGAAAGGGGTACCACAAAATGTTGCTTTCCCAGGAAACCACAATCTTTAAATGGCAATTAAAACCCCTGAAAGCCCTGAAACTCCTGAAAAGTCAGGATCAGTTTAAAAAAAAAGAAAGAATGTAGCAACAAAGAGTCAGGAAATGAAGGGGGAAAAAAGAGGAGAGAAGGGCCACTCGATTGAGAATGACATCCTGACGATCATGTTTCAACAAGATTTGCTGCTTTAATATAAACTCAATTAATTCCAGTGTAAGAGGAGTAACACTTTGTAACATGTGGTATTAATGAGGCAGCTTCAAAACCCATATACCTGTTAACAGTGATCACTATCACCGCTCCATATATGCTTTATTTGGTCTGGGATTTGATCAGAAGTACTCTATCCTGTGGCCCCGTGAGACCCTGGCAGCCAGGGAACCGACTTCCTCTCATGCTCCTGCTGCATTTATTAGCACAATTCATGGGGACTTGTGTGGAGATTTACTGCTCACTTCATCTTGAAAGCTTTTTTATTGTTGTAATGTTAACCCGGAAAGAACATACTAAGTCCCGACGCGAGCGTATATCACATACGGGAGCCTTGCCTGCGAATTCAAACCCTGTGGTTTCTAATATGCACACACGTATGAGGGATGGCAGACATGTACCATTAAACATACAAACACACACACATGCACACGCACGCACCTATGCAGCCCTACGCATCCCAGCTGCCCTTGAGGCGAGATACCACAGCTTCCGCAGGTCTGCCGGATTAAAACAAAGGATTAATAAACATGTTACTTTGTAGTTGGAGGATTAACCCTCTTTCTTCCCCCATTAATGGCACACACATTCCCAATAAAACCAATACATACTAATGGAGAGTGAATTACGCGTGCACACACACAACTGCAATTAGATACCAAAACAGGGTCATTGAAAGTGAAATACCAAGCCACCCCAATGCTCACTTATATCCTTCAGTTCCGGCCCGAGGCTTCACATCTCCTGAGCTTCAGAGGAATGTGCCGTGTAATGGCGTTATAGGAGAGCTGAAGGAGGTATACTGGAGGCTGGATGAGGTGCCAGGAGGAGGGAGGCGAGGGGAGTCGTCTCTGAGTATTTCTTCTAAACAGTCCCAGTCTTGACAGCTCTCTCTTCCTGAGGCCCAGGTAGTGGCTACTACAGCATTGGCTGAGAAAGACATTTTTTTTTTGGTTGAAAGGGCTCCAAGGGTGAATAAATTTGACAAAGGAGTTCATACTGTGGAATTCAAAGTGCCAGTGAATCGGGGTGGGGGATTGGGTGTGGAGGGTGGGGTGTGGGTAGTGAGCAGCGTAAATGGAGCAAGCCCTTCGGGGCGGCTGTCTCCTCGAAGCTGATCCCACCGAGTTTAATCCTTGACATCACGTGAGCAAAATCCCACCGCTGCCGCTACTTTCTCCTCCAGACGGCCTGTGGATGTGGGTTTTATCAGCCCAAGGATGGATGTGGGGCAGCACGTCAGTGAGTTCCTGCCTCTGCGCTTGCTGTGCATCCATTTTCCTGAATTGGATGTAGGGCATGGAATGGGCAGATAAGGTCAGGAACATAGGTTTCATTTCAACTTTTAGAGGGGAGACCCATTCCAGGTTGTAAACCACACCTGATATATGTTCACAAGTGCCTTCACAGCAGTATTCATGGGTGTAAAGGATACAATACAGAATCTCCGGCTTTTGCCTAGACTTATTCGGATAATTCTAAAAAGTATATATTTAGGAAAAAAACTATGAAACGTTATTTAAATTGGAATACAGTATTACTTTGGGGAGAATGTAAAGTTAAAAAAACAAACTGAAGCGTGACTAATTTTTGACTTGAAAAATACTAATTGGTGTAAAGGACTACTCATCCATCTCCCACTTGAATATTTTATTTTCTCTTAAACCTTTGGTTCTGGATTGGCTTATTAACTATTTTATTGGCCATTCATTAGCCTTCAGTAGAAAGTGACAGGAAGTGTGGGGGGAAAGATGACATGCAACAAAAGTCCCCAGCCAGACTCAAACCAGGGATGTTGCAATTACATGGTCTGCGTTCTAAACCCCTAGGCCACCAGGGGTTGCCTTAGCCCTCTGTCTCTCTTGCAAAAGAAATCTTGATTTAAATGAGACTTCCTGTATAAATAAAGCTTGACAACTGGAACAGCTTAGCAACTACTGTAGCCTCTCAACACTGGACTTCTGAGAAATCACATGTCAGCCCGAGTCCAGTACTGTGACATGCTTTTTCTCAGACTTTCTCTTGGTACAGTTTATAGTAGCTTCTATATAAGAAAGGTATGGATAGCTGGCACTCTTTTTCTGGTTACCCATTGTGGCTATCGCTACCATTGCTAACAACCATTTCTGTCCTTTTAAAATGAGGGACAGCAGGTTTCAAGGCTGAGTTTCGGTTAACCACAAATGGATATTTTCAATCAGTATAGAGTAACAAAATTACATTTTATCTAAAAAGGATGCATGTTATTACTGTTACCCCCTCAAGCTATTTACCCTTAAACCCATGCAAGACCAACCATCAAAGTAGCAAAGATTAACGATCGAGTTAATGACTAACATTGACAAACAATGGCCTGTTTCATTGCTCCACTCCCACACAGGTGCACTCACCCACACTCCAGGTGCACTGATCTCATCTGCACAAGACAGTGCGACCTAACAAATCCAGATTATAGTTAATCCACGACATGTCAAAACATCTGTCACTGTGGCAATCCAGGATACACATCAAAACATCTGTCACAAAGGTCACTCACTGTCAGTGGAGACGTTCACAAAAGAACTAGCTGTATAAAGAGGCAGTCGGCCTTTTAGGGTAGATTAGTTTGCCGGACAGTCTTTAATTTTTTTATTTGACAAGGTGAAACTACTGAAACCACAGCTGAGCCCAAGCAAAATCTATACATAAACAAAGAAACTGAAGAATTTGGTTCAATTTGTCCTTAACATGCAACCAGAGATGGAACAAACACACAGAGGTACAGTAGGACAAGAACAGACTGAGACAGAGATACAGAAAATTGCATACACAAGTGACGATGTATAAAACTGGGTTATGAAGAATACATCTTCAAACCAGAGAATTAGAGTAAGAGCTCAATATACTCAAGGGGGAAAAAAGGGGGTTAATTTTGTGTGACGTTTCACAGTGTATACGTTCTTGCATGGCATTAGCTCAACAGCAAGTTGAGGGAACTGGAGACAGTTGATGGTTTGTTCATGCAGTATTCAGTCTGATTCTGGCTATGCAATAGTATTATTTTCTTCTCCATGACTAAGTAAAAGCTTTGTTATGATTTGGGGTATGGAGTGGTTACTAAGCAAACAGTGGTGGGCAAAGTCAAAGCTAATATCAGTAATGTTTAATAGATGTATAATTACAACCTGCATCTCTATGGTGGAGCATCGTAAAGCACAATGACCGACTGCGAGGCATGTATAATCAGTTGAAAAATGTCCCTGGACTTGTTTGGTCACACTTTAGCTAAAAAAGTGAAGTGAGTTTTCACACTATAGTTGCCAACAGCACAACAACAGCATTCTGTATGCCCAGTAGTATCACACTTATCTAGCTGGCTCATTTTCCAGGTTTTGCGATGACAGATTCAGGTAAACAGCAGGTTTCCACACAACACTCTACAAGTCTGCTCTCTGTTTGCTGCAGGTCAAACATGTTTTCAATTGTCCCTCACTGTTGGCGAAAGCAACATGTAGAAAGTTACACATTCCAGATTTATTATTGACGCTGAAGGTGACACAGAAAGTCTCAATTTCAGTCAGGCCCAGGTCTTTAACAGACAGAGAGATGTTGACAAAGAGATTACTCATAACTTTACAACAGCTCCCTGAAATTAACAAATTTAAAGTTTATTGGGTTTTCTTTATTAAATAAAAAAAACTAGAAAAGTCTCCTGGTGTCAAGCAGCCACTTCCTGACCTTCATCCTGAAAGTGACACCTTTGACCCAAAGCTCAACCGAATTCATTTTGCCAAGTGACTTACCAGTCTGCAGTCATCCTTCTCATGTCAAGCATTGCTGAAATGTCACAACACACACACTCTGGCTGGGAGACACTCATCTGCTTGTCAGAGGAGGCCATACAGCTCTTTAGTCGCATCAAATAGCTCGTTCAGCACAGTTTAGCAGCAAAGGACAACAACCGACCGTATCGGCAAAATCCATATCACAATTTCCTTGACGTCCTGTGGCAGGCGGTGTTTCATCACAGTGACAGCTTCTTTGGCTGGATGTGAAGATAGTGTTATTGCAGTCTGAATAGGAAACTTAAAAGGGATGGTTCTTGTGTCTGTCAGGAAGAATGGTTAATGTTACATTTTCATCATGCATGTTCATTTTCAACACTGATGGATAGCGTGATTCAGTTCATCATCGTTATCTTTCTAGTGGACGAGAATATGTAGAACTTAGGAGCTTGAGGGCCATTTATAATTCACCTTGAGATGAACACAATGACAGAAGGGTGGCGGTACACCTTGATGATATTAGCGTCCATTGTCGCACATGGCTTAATGGTTACTCGAACAGGATATTGACCCAAGCAAAGCATGCCTGCCTGGCTTTATGATTCTTATCAGAATGAATGAAGATGTGGATCCCGCTGAGAGTGATACTTTAGCCATCCATTCATAGTCATTCATCACTGAGGCGGGAAGTGAGATTCCTATATCCATTAAGCGAAGATACATTCACAGTTCCCTCGTGGCCATTTAAGTGAGCAAGAACGTCCAGAGGAGGTCAACTCCCCTGAAATAGCCTTGAACCTACCTTGAAATCCCAAAGCATTAATTTTAGATGAGCTGCAACACCTTGTTAACAGGAAGTTGTGGCCTTGTTCTTTGAAGAACCGTACTATAACTGCAAAAAGGTAGAACCCAATTTTGATACAGATCAATTCAATAGCAGATTTTTGAATCAAAAGCAATGAGCTCTGGGTAAAAAATGCAAAAACCAGTTTGCAAGGTCACAGAATACCACATTTTTATTTTATTTTACCTTCACAAGGACACACCAATTTTTTGTCACACAAGCGTTTTTGTCTGTTTTTGTGATCAATGCTTAGCTGCGTGCCATGGCAGTCTCTTTTGCTTTCTAATCACCAAAGCAAGACTCGATTTGTAGCTGCCTCCCCCTCAAAGAGGTGAAGTGCTGGGCACTAAATTGCATGATGCACTTTTTCTCGGCCAAGAAAGGGCTGCCACATTCAAGGATGTTTGCCGACCATCTCAATTAATGCTTTTGAAACGCCATCTCTCATTAAGCCGTGAGAGCAGGGGCAACTCAGCAGCCAAAAGAGAGTATTGAGCTTTGGGTCTCAAAGGAAACGGCTGCTGCAACACCAGATCCAGCATCTGCTATTGATTCAATTACTTCCATGAATAAATAGATTTCTCTGGGTTATGGAATGGGGCCAGCTTGGAATATTTAATGACTTTAGTCAATAGACTTTTTACGAGTACAGTTTGAAGTTCTCTAATTTTTAGAATTTGATATAACTTCTGTTTGCAGAGGTGATGAATTTCATCTGAAGGCTTGTCAAAAGGTTCAAAATAATGGGGATGTGGTTGTATCCTTGATCATGTTGCCAATTCTTCACCAGCTTGTCAGGAAAAGAAAACCTCAGAGGGAAAAGGACTGGTTCAATATTATTTGTTGTCAACCCTGCATTAATATATACGCTTGGTCCAAGCTATTTAAAACCCTCTCCTGCCTAAAATCCTGCATGAACAAAATAGAACAGAAGTTAATATTTATGACAAATGCTCTCCTTTGTCTCGAAACACATCAGGCAGTTCTCAGTGTCCATCATTATAATAGCGAGTGAAGCTGACATTCCATTCTATTGTGTGTCAGTCCATCATTAAGAAAACAATAGTTGAATTGTGGGTTCATTACACTTAATGGTGAATTACTCACTCTCATGTCTTTGTTAGTTAGGAGCATCCCGGTTTTGGGTTCCTGCGGAGAGAGCGAGAGCCCACTGATGTGACATATATTTCACTGTGGGGGAGGAGGCCGTCAGAAAATAATCCGGTTAGAGAGAAAATGCTTGTGACAAAAGGAGGAAGAGCAGCCAAAGCATTGTGCTCTGGCACATCCATAGTGATGTGTACGTTCATCTTTGATGTTAGCATCTTTTAGAATGCAAAGGAATAGATTTAGGTCACGCTGAGTGATTTAGCTGGTTGGAGAACTGCTCTTTTATTTCTGCTTTCTGGGCTCTTGTAGAAAGGTATTTTAGATTTTTAAACAGTTTGGAGGGCTTACCAGATACTCTGCATTTTGATTGCTACTGTATTTGCCAGGCCTAAGCTGACAATGATGGCTCAGGCTTTGGTAAGTGAAAGAAAAAAAAAACAATCAATCAGTCTAAAGGAAATGTAGGGATGAGTGCTCCTCGAAAAGTTTCTCTTTTGAACTGACCCACTGTGATTCCCCACCTCACCCTGTGCAACTCACTCGCCTTTGTAAAAACTTGGCCTCTGTGCCTGCCAGCTTGTGTGTCTATGTTTGTGTTTGTGTGTGTGTGTGTTTTTGACAGCCATTTTCTCAGCCGCTTCCTTGCCTCTGATTCTCTGTTGGCATGGTGAGCAAGCAGCGGGAAGCCTTCACTCCAATTTGCCATCGTTTGTCATCACTTGCCCCTGTGACACAGACAGACAGACACACACACACACACACACACACCATCATCTACTTTCTAAGGCATGCCGACACTGGCGACCCTGTGACTGCAATTTTGGCCTCCCCCGTGCTCCCCATAGCTCTGTAGAGCCATCTGTGATTTAAACATAAGGGGCGGTTTAAGTCAAGTTTTACATTGTTTTCTGTAAATTTGGAACGGTTACTTTCCTACAGCATTTGTATTATTTTACCTGCACGTTGAAAGGACAAAATATGGTCTACTGGCTAAGGTGGCATTGATAAGGGCCTGTTGGCATCCATCCGATTGATGGACATGTTTGTGCTGAAACCCTTAAGTCTGCATTGTGAAATTTCACTAAATTCAAAATTCTGACAATTTTCAAATTTTTTGATGAACGAAATTTTGATGAAAGACATTTACTTTCTTACGTACCTCTTGTGGTATGCAGATAGTTTTAGTTTAATTGTCCTAGAGCTATCTACTGCTGAGATTTCTGCCTCCACCCCAAGAGAGGTGACTGGAATTCAGTTTGTGCTTCTCAAACCACTGGAAAGTTACATTACTGTTCTGCTTAATCATCAACAACTACTTTCTATCAAGAAAATAGTCGCAAGGAAAACTGAAAGAGTGGCTGCTGCTGAGTTTTCTTAATGGGCATTTTGAATGCTGTCAGCACCACCAATGAAATTGCATTCACTATTGTATTGGAGTGGAAGCAGAAATCGAACAGAGGCAGGAGACAGACAATAACTATCTAATAACTACAAACTATAAACTATCTCCATTGCAAGATACCACAAGGGATAAGTGATAAAAAAATGCTTTTTGTAACTTGAATGAAACAACCCTTCAATACATTTAGATTTAGAGACTGATGCACACCAAAACAACCAAAAAAGCATAATAAAAGATAATACAAGCAATAAAAATGACAATAAAAAACTGAATTATGAAATACTACACAAAATAAATAGATTATAGTAAAATAGTAACAGTTAACCAGTGTAAAGACATTAAAATAGCCGTAATGTGTGCTCTCCTTTTGGTCTTAGTCAACTCTCGTGCAGCAGAATTTTGAATTAATTGTAGCTGATTTATTGTATTCTTCGGTAGACCAGAAAGGAGAGTGTTACAATAGTCTAACCTGCTAGTTATAAAAGCGTGCATCAGTCTCTTTGTGTTGCTTAGAGAGAGAAATAGCCTCACTTTGGAGATGTTCTTCAAATGAAAAAAAATGCTAATTTTATGACACCCCACACAAGCCTTTAAATTAAAATCACAGTCAAAAATCACTCGTAGATTTATGGCTTCTTGGCTTGGGTTGAGTCCTAGTGTATTTAATTTGGAGGCCGATTTCTCTCTCTGAGCCTTTGAACCAATGATCAGTACTTCTGTTTTATTCTGGTTGAGCTGTAAAACATTCTGTGACAGAAGTTCTGATTGTTTCCTCTGCCAACATAGTTTTGATGGTTTAAAATAACTGCAGAGCTTTTATGTCCCAGAGCACAGTGGTTAAATAATGAGGCACAAGTATGATTTGATCAACCCCTCCGGCTCTGTATCTAATTGTGCATTTGAAGCTTGTAGGGATCTTACATTTGACGACAGTAATTAAGGACAAAGACAAAGGTCTCATTAAGCAAATTACCTTGTTGCGGAGAAGTCGGGGGTTAAATGCCTTCACTGGCTGAGCTGTTCCTCTTCATCATCAAGGATCATCAGACCACTGGGAGAGGTTTTGGCATCTGATTTCATCACACATTTATTCCATTCTTTCGTTCATTTGCACTTCATTTTACAAGCATCTGCACTACTGGGTTCAAACACTCAGATTTATGCATCAGACCAAAGCGTCTTTGTATTCTTAAAATCTATTAGGGCGTATGAAATTCATATATGTGCTTTATCCTCCATGTCAGGGGAAGAGGCTCAGATTTCTCTCATTTTGTTCCACTAAGTTTAACAACAATAAGACACCCTAACTGGTCATAAATCCAACCCAGGCACCCCATGGTGTAGATTCATTTTGTTGATGGATGATGGTCGAGAGGACTCAGGAGGGAAGTTGGAAGTGGATTCTATCTATTATTTTGGGCCCTGTGTCCTGGCTGGTCGCTGGCATGGTCAGTTGGTGCTCCTGCCTGTTGAGGAGGCCGAGCCAGAACCCTGGAATGGGCAGTAAGTGTGTTGACGTGAGGGCTCGATGCCATCTGGGCACATGGATTGACGAGATGACGGCGATAACTCTCTGTACAGTTCAGATGGACAGGAAGATGTCCCTAGTCCCCGCTGTGGTGGCGGCACCAAACCACAGTGCTGAAGATGAATGGTTTCCAGTTCTATGCACCATCACCCCTGGTTTCCTACATGTAGACCAAAAAGTGGGAAAACAGAGCTGATTTTCATTATGATTCTAGTGGCTACTTTCACATACACAAAACAACCTGGCTATTGGCCATAAACTCATTATGGTCTAATACAGCTTTCATTTCCTGCCATCCAGGTCCAATATTACCACCTGCCAAGTGCCAAATGCTGGTGAAATGTGCTTTTGGCGGATAAATCCATGAAGTTCCACTGTCACACTGATCTTTAAGTTTCTGAGATGATAACATTGGAATGCCTTATATACAGAGGATACAAAAACTTGTGAAAGTGATTTTAACTCAACACTGCTGCAAATTTTGAATTACCTTAAATGCCCAGGCAGCTAAAATGCAACAACATACTCTTTAAAACATTTAAGAAACAAAAAACATGCAGTAAGATAAACTCTAGTGACAAGTTGAAAGTAACCAACACAGATATTTTGGACATACCGTATGTTGTACATAGGGGCTGATAAATATTGCTAACCATGATGACCCATCTTTGTGGTAGTGTTGCAATTAAGCTATTTCAAGTCCTTCTGAAGTTTTTACATAATTCCATCTACCCCTTGTTTGTTTGTCTTTTGCTTGTTTTCAGTCTTTGTCACATTTGATTATTAGTCATCACATCAAAACTAAATAATTTCTACTGCTTTATCTCATGTTAGAGACATTTTCCTTATAGTATTTGTAATATTGTAAATGAATGGTTTTTAAGTTAAACGTGGATAGTATATATGTAGTGAAATCTGCAATTAGGTATCCCAGTTTCTACCAATACACCAGCTAAAAGAAATTCCTTTCCATCTGCCGACAGCTAAAGGAGTCCAGCAGTGGAACACCCTCCTCAAACAAACAAACAAAAAAAAGGATGAGGCCGTTTTCTACCAAGGAAAAATGTTATTATGAAGTGATCATATGAATAACAAATACTGCACATAACCATTGCTTTTGTATACACTAAAATAGTCCCACGATGTGGTGTAGGTGTGTTGTTACATAATGAAATCCAAAGGCGCACCCATGCCAGGATTCTGAATTGTTTCCCTGCTTAACCAAATTATTCTAACCAGGTTTTTCTGTTCAACCCGAAACCTGGTTACTGGAATGATACGTGGAATTCTTTGTGCATATAGTGTATAGTATGTAGTCGTGAATAATGCTTTAGCTCAGCTTGGGATATAGGAGAACTTAGGAATGTGGGATATCAGGGTTGTAGATCAGGCAGCTCACTGCTGCTCCTGCAACAAAAAAGCACCCTCTCCTTACTCAACAGAGTCCCATTTAAGAGTCACTGATTACATCTCTGAACATACCAGTTACAATTAGATGTGTGTTACTGATTAGCTAGCAACAAGTGGTTAAAGTAACTGATACTTCATACTAGATGCACCACTTAGCGTTTCCTATGGGACTCGTTAATCGGTTATGATATGTTCACCTAAATGACCTTCAAAACACCTCTAAACTCTCTACATCCACTGTACAACAAAAGAGATGATTACTATGGATAATTACTTGCAGAAGGTGTAGCAAGGTCAGTAAAAAAAACGTGATTCATTCATTGTGTCAGAGTGGGAGTGAGAGAGTTGATCACTGAATTGAGCACATGACCAGTTTGGCCTTCAGTTTTGCTTGTTTGAGAAATTCATCTTTGCTCTTGACTTAGATGTTTGAGTGATGTGTGTGTAAATTCCAAAAGACTGAACTCATGAAAAATAATTGGGGGACATTGTCAAAAGGCTGTCAAAAAAAGTTCATCGTGTTTATTAATCAATTCCCAGCTTGGGAGCAAAATGTTCAACGAAGTACTCATTGCAAGGACACGTGTATGTGCCAATACTTCGGAGGGACTTCTGTACAATGGAGAGACAATTAGTTTTGCACAGACAAAATTAATATGCAGGTCATTCACCTCCTCTTGTATTTCTTCTCCCAAATCTTCTTTACTGATATCTCTTTTCAGTATAATTTGGTAATGTCTAAACACTTCATATTTTATTTACATCCCAAAGCAATGTGAACAAAACATTATAAATTCAACCTGTGATACCATTGAAGGTAAAAAAAAAACCCTCAAGAGGTCACATCCATGGCCATGATGTTTTCAATATTTGGCCTGATTATATCTCTCTTCAGGACTGTGTGGGTGTGTACAAACTGTGCTGAAATGACTGTTTACATGTGTACGAGTATCCTGGTTCTGAGTCTTATCCTGTTTTTGATCATGTTTGGGATATGGTGTTTACATGGAGCATGAAAAACCTGGTTATTCATAGCCCTGTATACATTGTCATGACAGTATCCAGGTGTGTGATCATCTCCCTGTAGGTATGTCTTGATTTCTCACCATCTCAGCCATCATGTTCTGTACCAACAAAGAGTGTTCAGAAACCTTGATCAGGTGTTTTACATCTCACAGTATCCTGGGTTCTACTGGAGTACTCCAGCTAGCATATCCAGGTTTCTCAAAACTGGGATAGGGTCTTATCCTGGTTTCTGAAACCAGGATATGATGTACAACAGATAATCACGATACCCCAAAAAGCCAATCGTAACCAGGATACTAGTGTACATGTAAACACACTCATTGACATCTCACCATACCACATTTCACCATATAATTACAAAACAGGAATATGAACAAACAGTATTTCCTGAATGAAAGGTCAGTCCCACCCTCTCTCTAAAACAGAATGGACATAGGAGAGCCTCACTATTTCATTTGTCATAAGTTCAATCTGATTGAAAAAAGTAAAGCAAAGTGAAAGGGTAGAAACACGGAGAAAACACGCAAAAAACATGCCAGGAATCACTTGATCTTCCCGTACTTCGCTGCCGGTGGGTAGATCCACCAGGCTGTCAGTCCAAATGTACAACTCTGTTCGCTGTTGCTTGGCGCATAATGACACAGATCAGTGCAGGAGCTCCATCTGATCGAGTGTTGTAAAATAATAAGCTCCAATTCACTTTTTTTTTTTTACAATAAATATATGACAGATGTCAGGTGTGATTGGCTACCGTGCTGATTTTCCCCACCTCTTCCAGGTCACAGTTCATTTATTTAGCACTCCACACCTGCCCCTCCCCTCGCCGCCAGATATCCCACTGAAGGAGGTGGGATCAATTCACAGCCAGAAGCAAATGTGTCTAGCCCCATTCTTCATAGAAATGAATGGATAGAAAATCCAGTCTGACTGCACCGTAAGCAGAGGTTTAATCAGACAGATTCACTGAAAAAATCTGTGTGAGCCTGTAAAAACATCTCTCTGTTGAATGCTGTGCATGTACCAAAGTCAGAAGTAGTTTCCCAAAGCAAAGTAACAGGTTTTGCTTGTGAGCTGGCAAGGAGTATGTTTACAGCTAGCATGCTAAGCGTGGCTGAATGATGAGGAGCAGAATCAGCTGCAACCTCAGAGTCAACCCTCAGGGAAAAAAACACAGACAGACCAGCAACTAAAGCAGATTCTATGGAGTAAATAGAAGATGAACGGACAATAATTGTTACCATGTTACACTATAGAGGGAATGCCAATGCGGCACTCAAAATGGCCAGGGTTGGCATGCCTGCTAATCACTCTCATTGTTCTTACAAGATGCCCGCTTTCTCCTTTGTTTTTATTCTATCTTTTCACAATATCCCCTGAGTGGTAACTCTATTGTCACAGGAATTGTCAGGGTGCTACAACCTTGACCCACTCTGCCCTGATGTGTAATTCTGATGCTCGATTAATTTAACCTTCGTAAAGTGTTGCATCCATTTTATATTGTTCTGCATAATAATGTCAGCTAAATTCCTGTAATGTAAATGAGATGAAAAAGTTGCAAAAAATCATCTGCATCTGCATCACACTCCCCTAGAACCTGTGCTTGTACCCATTATTCATATGCTCAAAACATTACAGATCTGGGATGCTAATGTAGTCTCATAGCCTCTGCCCAGTGTTTGAGCCTTCACACTCATACTTCGCCGGGGCCTTGATTAAA
The DNA here is from genome assembly GCA_003416845.1 of Oplegnathus fasciatus. Taxonomy (NCBI): domain Eukaryota; kingdom Metazoa; phylum Chordata; class Actinopteri; order Centrarchiformes; family Oplegnathidae; genus Oplegnathus; species Oplegnathus fasciatus. Next base: position 2,385,940 of record NTHP01000021.1, read on the forward strand.
TTTGTTGCCCCAGCCATCCGCCTGCCGGCTGCCAGATGACTGTGAATATGAATGAGACTCCAACATTGAATCTAGCGAGGCTCTGTCCTTGCTTTTCCTTTCTTGTTGGCTCATTATCCTGGTTGGCTCCCTCCTTAACTTCTTTTCACTCTACTGTCTCTCTCTCTACCCCCAACTTGTCAGCGCTGACTTCCACACAGCGTTGCAACACACAGCAGCACACATACAAACATGCTGACAGACCAAACCACAGAGGTGGTGCCTTCACTTTTTTCCTATATAATTTTGAAAAAAAATAGATGAGAGATTTTCGAAAGGACACACCAGACAAACTGGAAAATATCACTTACTATTGACTACATCTCTTTTTATCCTCAATTATTATGGCCGGCATTAGACAGTTTTTTGCTCATCAGTGACTCCAAATAACAGTGGGAGAAAAAATGTAAATGAAAAATGTAAACTTCAATACATTAAATGTAATGACAGGAAACTGCTAACAGCACCCTCATAATTATCAGTCACAAGAGAGAGCAGAAGCAAAATATCCCATGTTGGTGAGTTCAGCTATCTCATGGATGAAGTACTTGCTCCTTACTGTAGTACTCTCAAGTTTTGATTTATCTCTCTCCAGGTGATGGGGTAGATTCATGAGCTGCATAGCTGCATAATTTTTTTTAGATCAAATAGTGCCGCTTTAACTCGTCTCAGTCTTAAGGACAGGCCTAAACTCTACCATAACCTCGAAGTAGAAATACATGAGACTGTTTTAGTGATTTCTGGGGGCAAATTTGTACTAAATAAGCCTTTTGATGGTGTTTTACACTGTGCACCCTATCACCTGTCACCACCTAGCACCTAGTTTTTCCTCTCTTAACTCCAAACAAACTGTGTTTTACAATGGCATATAAATAAAAGCTTATATGATCAATAAGTATAGTATGTAACTAGTATGTGTATAAAAATGCCATGGACCGTTAATGAATACAGTTAGTGAGGACCTGTCAGGGCCTGAAAACGTGTATGTTTTTTCCTGTCCTGAAATAAAACTTGGCTGCAAAAATACAGTATAATATAGTCATACACACACAAACACACACATATGTGTGGGGCCCTACCAGCCTTTCCTTGTCAGTGGGGTCTCTGTCAGTATTGACAGGCTGTGGTCCTGGACTGACTACAGACAGACAAACTCAGGGAGGGGAGGAGACGCCTGGCTCTGCCAAGCGCCATGGCTGGACAGCCCTCCAAAGTCCTGGGGTGTGAGAAAGTCCTGTGTGGCATCCCTGGAAACAAATCCAATATAGACTCTATTCTGACTTCCTCATTTTGGCAATTTGTCTAGTCGAAATAACAAAAGTTAAACAAACACAGTAAGGTCTTAGTGGGATGAAAATTGTCCAAACTGAATAAACATGTGTGCAGTGATGATTTGATTATGCATGCTTTGCATTTGCGAAGAATAGGCAGTAATTGATAAGAAAGCAATCTTTTACTCTAAGCACATTGATTGTTCATCAGCAGTTACAGTGAAAATATGCCTATGGTCATGCAATTAATTGGAGCAACTTCAAAAGCAAACATTAAAGCCTTTTTTAACCTGCCATGATTTTTACTCCCTACACTGTACTTTCATCTGTCATGGTTTACAGTGGAATTTTGTTTTTGTGACCCAGTGATATTTAAACATGATAAACTAACCTGAGGTTAAGATCTACATACACTACCCATAAATATGTACACATTTAATATCATGTGTATCTACAGGAACATAATACAGGCTTCACCTGGTTTGTCCATCATAATAAATTATACACAAGTAACCTGTTTTAAGCCTTTCAGTATGTGGTAGAATATGTGCATTATTGTGTGGACTTGAGACCTGAGATGTGCACTACTGCAGCATGCACAGCCTAATGGGCATGTATGCGGAGGACGTCTGAAATCATTACCTTGATTATTTGTCAATAAATGTCAACTGTTTTGACTATTTCAAGGTGACTCTAGTCTGAGATGAAATGATGAGGTTAATTGTTTGATGTGCCAGGAAAATGCTTACCAGACAGTTGGCTAGAGCGAGAAAAGAGGACCATTATTGATGTGATCAAGGTCCAGGTGAGATACCAGTCATAAAATGGATAGCACCCCATAGTGGGTATACATTGGATGAATAGTTAGAAGGTCAAAGGACAAGTTAGCCACATATTACTTTCAACCTAGTCCTTATATCCTATTGTATTTGTTAAAAGTCCATGTAGGCTTCCCATGGCTCAGTGTCACACATGCTGTAACTGTTACGGAAACTACAGGAGGAGTTACCTCCAGCTCCAAGAGGCCTCTGGGGATCAGGTCTTAGTCTGCCCACATAGAAAGAGGGAACACCACAAACCTAAAAGGATAACAAATGAGACAACATAGGCAAGGATTTATGAAGTGCTGAAACACTCCCCACCATACTGTTTCTCCAGAAAAAAACCCACCATGCTGGATGGAGAAATGAAAAATGGCAGGATGTTCTGGAAGGTGAGAGATAGACAAAATGGAGAGAGAAGGATGGCCTGCCAGAAAAAAAAAGAAAAAAGATTCCCTTGTAGTCTTGCCTGTAAAGGAAAAAAAAGAAGACAAGAGCTGAGGAGAGGAAACCGCTTTCCCTCAAACTCCCAAGCACTGTTTCCCGCTCATCAGTATCCAACTATTACCAATGTCAAAGTGCTTTCATGGGTCATTATGAGCCAGACATGTTGTCAGTGCCCTCAAGAGTCTTTGCTATTCGAGCTCTTCCAATTTACCTCACAATTTATTGCTCAGGAAAGGACTAACATATACTTAATACAGATTGGAATGTCCTGCTACATTCAATAGACTTCCCAGACCTGATTGGACATTGTGTATCAGCTTTCTAGTTTTGAATTTTGGTGGGGGGTTTTTTCCACAAGGTCTGGCAAAGCCCTGTCTGCCACCACAACTCTCCTGCTTCTGGAGATGCCGTGTATTTATTCTGATGAAAAATTGGATAGCAGGTGTTCTCTTATCTCAAAGAAAATCTAGCCAGATACAAAGACACAGTTTAGGCCTGCATACCCAGAGCTTTTCATCATCTCCTAATTGGCCCATCTGCAGTCAAGACAGGCTGGACTCGCTTGAGCAACTTGCCTCATTGGGTTGTATCACTCCCGATGCCCTCTGCAGTCTTGAAATGACCCCTGTGTTTGGCACATGAAGTTTTTCTATTTCCATTTTTCCAAACCAAATGCCTTTTCTGACTGAATCGCTTTTGGAAGACAGACAGAGTCACAAAAGGGATTCATAAAACAATACTTTTGATCAGACGACAGGCTTCAGGCAAGGTTATGACAACATAAAACTGCTTTTGTCTAATTTTGTTTTACTGTGGTTGTGGCTCTGAGTGCACATATGAGCTGTCAGTGACTGATTTCAGTGAACCTCCACTGAAAGATATCTGCAGGCACCCAGATGTGGCAACAGTATCTGTCCTCCCGAAGATGATTTTGTGTGGAAATGAAAGGAATGACATATTCAAATTATGACTATACGAGTACAAAAAGACGACTTCAGTATTTGTACTAGATACAAAGATAGCCATAATTTTTCGACAAAAATATGAACATTTTCAAATACTAGTTGACCCAACTCTTAGACCAATAGAGTGGAGATCACCAACATCAAAATTCTGGTATCTGTCTTGAAAACAGCCATGGCTGTCAATGTTAATAATGAATGATTAACATAAAAAGAGCATTATTTATCCCTTGAACTGAAAAAAAATGTTTGTGTTCCAAAATGTAATTGGTACAATTAAAAAAATAAATAAATAAATAAAATTCTTGGCATTTTCAGAAGTGATTCTTTCTTCTCTTTGCTACACAAAGTACTTAAAAAATAAACACTAGTTGTGTTAATAATCAAAAATGTGCTTTACCTCCTTGCCGACAACAATTTCACAACCATAGAATTATCAATTAGAATGTCTTATCTGATTTGACAATGTAAGTTAGACATGATTGGTCAACTTGATTGGTAAGGACACAGTTGAACAGAAAGTGAACTTATTAAAAGAAACTTGACCCTTAATGCAGTGCATAGCAGTTGTGACACTTCATCCTGTTCTCTCCGACAGGATATTGCCTCTGCTTGGTCAGAGTGGCATACATTTTGAAATTTCAAGCACGCTTACTTTCGTTTGTAGTTTGAAATATGTTCTCTGTTAATTAGCAGCATTAATGTGAGCTCCTACATCTCTGATCATCCGTCTTGTCAGTGTGGGCTGCAGAGACACTTTTTTCTTCTCAGAGATAGCTCTCAGATGTAGTGCTTTGATTTGTTCAGTTTTATCAAGCACTTGAGAGACTGACCTTGCACTAAAAGCAAACTCCCCAAAGGACACAGTCTGGTCTGAAGCCCTTGCCTCTTGCCAGCCTGTTCCCCCGTTGGACTATGTGGCTGCATTGGCAGCCAGATTGTCTTCTCAGCTCCAGCCATTTTCCCATGTTGAGTCCTTTTGGTGTTGGGGAGTCTCCCAATTTATCTTTATCGATATCAAAGGTGGCTCCCTGCTCTGATCAATTTTCGCAGGAGCTCTTGATGCTTCTGGGCTAAAAGGAATCGATGGAGGTGCAAAGAGCCCTGTGTCTCTCGCTCTCGCTGATTCTCTCTGCCTCACTCATTTCCTCGTGGCACAGTGAAGCTGAGCCTGATCTCCATTCAGACTGCCCCCCTAATTGCCTCATTTGAGAAAATGGAGCAATCGGGCCCATTTTCCCTGCTACTCTACCATTGATGATTCAGACGGGGGTCTATGGAGCAATGCAGACTGGGATCTCTATCGCCATTCTGTCTACCTCCATTCACCAGTGTCCATGGTCCTTCAGATCGACTGTGTGATCCAAAATCCAATTTCTCAGTGAATGATGGGGAAATATCTGCATTTACAGCGCTAATTAGCCATTCCAGTAATTAAATCACTATTGCAGCCAAATAGTTTTTAAATAGGCTAACTGAGCATGAAGATAAATGTTAAGTACACCTTTTCATTTTGGGCCTTAGCATAGTACGGGACCCTTTTAAGCTGAGATGGTGCAGTGAAACTACTTGACTCTAGAAGTTTTAAATGTTTGATTGATTATGTGCACATGGTCCATGCAGATCTCTGCATGTTCTATCTGTGGTAAAATCCTTTAAAACCTGACCCTAGCATGAATTCAGCATTGTCCACAAGCCAGGGAAGGGGATGCTGGGATAAAGATCTGAGGGGCCAGGGGGATGCACAAAGTGCCAGCATGAGGAGAATTTGATACTGAATCTAGAGCTGCTGCACAGTAGAGGAAATATAGGGGGCTTAGGGACCTGACAGAGACATAATTCAATATAGCCTCGGGAAAAGACGGAAGGTGAAAAAAATACACACACACCCGTGCACACACACATGAGGAGCAGCTACGCACTCCTCCAAGGGGCCCTTACCATTGAGCAAGACTTATGAGTATTCACAATTGGTTATCGGGGTCAAGCTGTACACTGCAGGATCCAAATTGTTGCAGTCAATGAAAAGCTGTCCGGTAGAGCTACACTTCTCTTCCCGCAGTGACAATAAGCCTCACGTCAAAGAACATGACTGATCGTTTTCACAGGCGCCTCTAAGGTTACCTCGGCGATAAAGGGCGTGATGAGCGAGCAGACTCACCACTATCAGAGTTGTTGCTCCGGCAGAGTAAAGCCAATACAGTTCTGCCCAATCCCTCTGCAGACCAGATGGATCTACAGTACAGGAAAAATCTGGTGCATTATGGATGAAGGAGAACAGAGCTGCTTGTCTGGCAGGGTTCAGCAACAGACTGTGTTGATGATAGGAAAATGTCCAAGAGATAAAATGTGCATTGTTTACACCTCAAGCTGCCAGTTGACACAAATGCATAGGGTTAACACAAACGTTGGTGAACATATTGCTAACACTGTGCTGACCACAACTCCTCCAAAGTTTGTAGTTGCAAAGTTATAGCAGGCAATAAAGTACTTCAGTAGCAGCACTACACCAGCAATCAAATGACAGGTGTTTTATTGCTGTTTTGGTCAACTTACCACTTGAACCTCATATATAGGAAATGTATATAGAGGCTCAGTTGCATCACACATTTCCTAGCAACCAGAGGTGTGTCAGCATGTGGGCACAGACATAAAACAAATGGTCTGGAAAGGAATATATGCATTAAAACACTGATATTTGTGTGTGTGTGAATAAAAGTTTATGGTCTGATAAGATATGGTAGATATGTTCTCAGGGTATAAAAATGAATAATATTGCCAATGATGATGCATTAAATGATTTTGATGCATATATTATGAGATCTCTTTAAATAGGAAGATTATTAATATTCATTTAGACATCTTCAGACATGTTTTCAACACAAATATTTTTCTTCTCAACCAGTGTTATGACAGGCCAACAAAGACTTCTGCACACTTGCCGGTTCCCCTGGTGTGACGGGTGAGAGGGGAGGATGGGGCACCAGTCAGTCTCTCCCTCAATGGTACATTAGGCCCTTGCAGTGTTCTGTGGCACTTAAAAGTACAGCCCTGACCTTTCAACTGTGCTCTAATTACATTCATGTCCTGGGGAAGGCAGCAACCACAAAACAACCCGTCGTCTTTTATGAACTCACCACTGGGACATTGTCCCAGCCGCCCGTCACCTGGGATCTTGGCTGCCCCCAGTGATCCCCTCCTGCCGATCCCCCAGTATGTGAACGGAGTGGGCCCAGTTCAGCAATGCCACGGTTCTTTCTGCTAAGGCATCTGGCTCCTTTCACACGTCAGCCCTGCTGGCTCAAAACGGGGCACCCTTACCCAACTGGGTTTTTGGAGGTTAGTGGGTGTCGGGGAGGCGAGCAGAGTGGGTTGGGAGGTGGTCAGCAGCCAACCCGTGTCAGGCCCCATCAGCTCAGCGTGGGCATCTATAAAGGCAGCCGACATCTTTCATGGCCAGCGGGCTTTGGAGGATCCAGGCTGGGATTTCTGCCCAGCCAAAGGCTTCCTGCTCCAGAAATGCTTCACTGCACCCACTTTCTTTTCTAATCTAAAGGGGCCTATGTGGTGGTGGGGTTACTGGGGAGAGAACAACTCCAGAGGAGTGGATTTTCTGAAGCTGCATTGATTGACACTGAGGTTTTTGGTGATGAGCTGTAATGTAATTTTGTAGCCTTAGCCTTGACTTTATGTGTTCTGATGTCGTCAGCATAAAATTACTCCTGTGCTTTATCAGCTATTAGTTTTCCATGCATGATTTATAAAGCTCTGCACCATTATCACTCAAAACAATAAGCGGATCATAGTTCCCCACCACAACAAGTAGTGTTTCTAATTAGTGACATCTAAATAAGTGATTCTGTCGTTAGTTCGAGTTATGGCCAGCTGTTTCGGTTCACTTCATTTCATTGAAATGCTGGTGGCAGCGCGCTCCATCTCAGTGTTATTTTTTTATGTCTGTCAAGACGCTGTGATCCGTGAAACTGGCAGCGATGGGTCCACACTGAGGAGTCACAGGGAGCCAACACAGATGGACTCTTCTATGAAAAGGTCAGATGGAGAAAATTGAGTGGAAGGTTTCTTACAGTTTCATCAAATGGGTAAAATTGGATTCTAGCAACCTTGTGCACGTAATAGATACCCCACAAGGTGTCGTCAAAGCTGATGAAAAGAAAGGGAAGAGATGGGGGATGATGAGACAGAGGGGGAGAGGCATAAAAAATTAGGCCAGGGGGAAGGGGAAGTAGGGGGAGAGAAGAAGAAAGAAGGAATTAATGTTGAAGGAGAGAGTGGACCTCACGGGAGAAATAACTTGAGATGTTAAGATGTCCACCAAAAAAACTTCTGTAGAAACTGAAAGTTGAAACAAAGTTGGTAATCATCCATAGCTATTATATACTGTATTTTCTGTAGTATGTGCTTTTTCCCCTTTAAATTGCCATAATAAAATATTTTTGAAAATTCTGACTTAACCATTATTTCCTTAAATGCTTGCAGGAAATGAGTATAACATGTCTGCTCTACTGCAACCATGTTAAGAACTACCGCCTGTACCGTGCTTTCCTTTAATCATTGGTACAGATATCCTATCAATCACACACTTTGTATTAAACATGACTTGGATCCCTTGTCGGCTTTTAACAATAGAAATTTAATACATGGTAGCCACAGGACGTGAAATACAGCCCCTGTCTCTCTTTCATGTTACATCCCTCTGCTTTCCTTTGGAGAGGGAGTATATCACATTTTTGGTGTGTGATATGAGACTCTGCTTAGAGGCTGTAATATTCTTTTGAAATTTATTTTAATAATACCCCGTGGATCTCAGACTGAGTCCCTATGGCTATGGAAAGAGGGAGAATCAGATCATTTAGGAGGCTGGCCCAACTGGAAACAAGGTTTATTGAATGGTCTGAAAAATGTCTGAATTTATTG